>BQNB010048642.1:0-42462 GCA_026074375.1 Tanacetum coccineum
CTTGACCAAGAGATTCGTCCCCCTTTTTTGTTGGTTTTTGAGATAGATTTTGATACAATCGATTAAGATAGTATAAGAGATTATAGTACGGGGCGTTTTCAATATATGGCGCGAGGGAATCATGTTGTTTCTTGCATGATAGCCTCTCGCGTCATTATGTGCAGTCACTTTATAACAAATATAGTTTCATTCTTAATACATCCCTTTCTATACATGTAATATCCCCACGGACACATAAGCCCACGGTATATGTTTTAGAGAAAGGCTTTTTTTTTCTAAAAACATAAAATGAGAAACTGTATCTTTTTTTTTTCTTTTAAAACGACAAACTTTTACAACATATATCATATATCTCACAAATTCTATCTCACGCGTCTTCAACGATCACAATCTTTAGAATGATGTCCACTCAATCGAAATTTTTATTTATTTTCCGGCAAAGGTCGAATAGGAGAAATGAGAAAAGGGTCCACCTCATGAAATACGACAACATTAAATTATGAAATTTCACATATATGTGGATTCTTGCTATTGGTTTCCAAAGGTTTATGTTGGATCTGCAGGGATGGGATTTGTTTTCCCAAGAGGCTCTGCTCTTGTAAGGCAATTATTTTTTGGATAAATACCACCGTGAGACATATTAAGTATGTTAAAATGCGAGTGGTTGAAAAAATATAACGTTCATTCCAATTGTGTTTATGTTGTCTTACTAACTCAATGGGTTATAAAATTTAAGTTTGGTAGTCTAGATTAATAAGTGTTGTTTTTTTAGGGCTAATGACTTGAAAATGTATCCAACTTGTCATTTTTTGTTATTGTATGTAGCAATCTTTTTTTTTGTTATTGTATGTATCCAACTTGAAAATTCATCCAATTATATGTAGTATGTTACCTCTCATTTGCAACGTTTGTCCATTTAACTAACGAACAGTTGCAACGTTAGTCCATTTGATTTTTTTTATTTCGGTTTCAGTTTCCGAGCAATAATTAAAAACAAAATTTAAAAATTAAATTTTTTTTATATAGGTTTCAGTTTACGAGCAATAATAAAAAAATAAAAATTTTTATTTTTTTTATTTTTTTTTCAGTTTACGAGCAATAATAATAAAAAAAATTTAAAATTTATTAAATTTTTTTAATTTCGGTTTCAGTTTACGAGTAATAATAAAAAAAATTTAAAATTATATTTTTTATTTTGGTTTAAGTTTAAGAGCAATAATTAATTTTTTTTTATATCGGTTTCAGTTTACGAGCAATAACAAAAAAATAAAAAAAATTTAATTTTTTTTTATTTCGGTTTCAGTTTACGAGCGATAATAAAAATATTAAAAAAATTAATTTTTTTTTATTTCGGTTTCAGTTTACGAGCGATAATAAAAAAATTAAAAAAATTATTAATTTTTTTTATTTCGGTTTCAGTTTACGAGCAATAATAATAATAAAAAATTTAAAATTTATTAAATTTTTTAAATTTCGGTTTCAGTTTACGAGCAATAATAAAAAAAATTTAAAAATTATATTTTTTATTTCGGTTTAAGTTTAAGAGCAATAATTAAAAAAAAATTAAAAAATTTAAAAATTTTTTATATCGGTTTCAGTTTACGAGCAATAATAAAAAAAATTTAAATTTTTTTATTTCGGTTTCAGTTTACGAGCGATAATAAAAAAAATTAAAAAATTATTAATTTTTTTTTAATTTCGGTTTCAGTTTACGAGTAATAATAAAAAAAATTAAATTTATTAAATTTTTTAATTTCGGTTTCTCGGTTTTCAGTTTACGACAATAAAAATAAAAAAATTAAAAATAATATTTTTTATTTCGGTTTAAGTTAAAGAGCATAATTAAAAAAATTAAAATATAAAAAAAATTTATATCGGATTTCAGTTATACGCGCTAATAATAAAAAAAAATTAAATTTTTAATTTTCTGTTTAGTTTACGAGCATAATAAAAAAATAAAAAATTTATTAATTTTTTTTAATTTCGGTTTCAGTTTACGAGTAATAATAAAAAAAAAATTAATTTATTAATTTTTTTTAATTCTTTTTATTATTGCTCGTAAACTGAAACCGAAATAAAAAAACGTGTATAAACCATATATAAAATGTTTGTAAAAACGTGTATAAATTTTAAAATACTTGAAAAAAATTTTTTGTAACAATAACAGAATTTTGAAGTTAATTGGCAAACATCGTTAGCATAAAGGATTAACTATCAACTGTTTCGTATATAGTTATAAGGACTATAACGTTGCAAATGAGAGGTAACAGACTATATATAATAGGCCGAATTTTCAAGTTGGATACATACAATAACAAAAAATGACAAGTTTGATACATTTTCAAGTCATTAGCCCTTATTGTTTTTTGTTGTTCCAACTATTGCCTATCATTTAGATAAGTTATGATTGATGTAATGTAGACAAATAAATGTAATTATCAATATAAAAGAGTTTATAAGAAATATTGTAAAACATTGGTGTAGTAATTTACCTCTCCAACTTTATGTAAATAATTATCCGATTATCTGATTCTGAATCTTGTGTTGAGATACTCACTTTCAAACAGCGGAGACCAACCATATTAAATATCTTTTATTAGTTATATAAGCAATGTCTAACTGTTTAATAGACAAATTAGTTGATTTAATACCACATTAGGTCATCTATGAAAGTCAAATACTCTAAAATATACCAAGCATGAGTTAGAACCAATGTTTTGAAACCCGGTTCGACCCGGCCGGGTCAACCGGTTGAACAGGTTCCGGTCGAAAAAACGGGTCAAATTAAACCGGGTTTCATATTTTCGAAACCCGGTTTGACCCGCCGGGTTTAAGCTGACCCGGGTCAACCCGGTTCTCGAGACCCGGTTTGACCCGGCCGGGTTTTGATTTTTCATGTTTTTTTATAAATAAAGTAAGTTTTTTATATATATTTGCAACGTAATTTTATTTGTTACATGTTATATTTTGTAGTAAATCGTTTTTAGGCTAAATATAAGGTATATTCATAATTTATATATATAATTTTTTGTATTATTGCAAATATTATTATTTTTTATTTTTTTTTGAAAACCGGGTTGACCCGGCGGGCCAACCGGTTGAACCGGTAACCCGGTGACCCGGTGACTCGACCGGGTCGATTAGAGACCCGGTTTTCAAAACATTGGTATGCAATTGATTTTACATTTTTTTACTACTTAACACCCGTGTAACACTCATAACATTTGGGTACCGTTATAAAAATGCTCGTAACGGTACCCTATAACTCTAGATACCGTGCTCTCTAAATAAGTGCATGTAGATAACCTACAATTGCATGTCAAAATGTGCTATGTCTTCATGTAACTTTTTCACATGAAATATGAGATATGTATATCGTAAAACCGATTGTCACACAACAACCAGATACTATTCGACAATTGGATATCTTAAATACCAAAACCTGTACTCTATTGCGAACAAATAACCATACAATCCATACCTTCAACCATTTTTACGACTTAGACACGATGGTTAAAATCTAAAACCACGATAAAAATCTTAACTTTACCAACCATAAATAACAACATCTAGATCTATTTAGAAAAGAAGCAGTGAGATATAACTACATCCAGCTGATATGTTGGTGTGGTCCGATGTCAAAGCTATCAATGTGAAATGGGTGCTACTATTGGTACCCCCTGGCCCGCCAGAAAGTACAAAAAAGATACAAAAGATTTCTTTTGTATCCTCTTTTTGCAGTATAACGCAATTTTATTTCAGGTTCTGTTTCGTATTTTTTGACAGTTTCATGCTTTTGACTTGTTAAACTTTATAATTTTCAGTCCGTATTTTCCGTGTCACAGTTTTATAACATATACAAAATTATAAAAATAAAAAAAAATAAAAAAAAGTGAAAAAAACCGGAAAAAACATGGGGGGTACGGATGGCTTTTTAGGGGGGTACAAATAACATAAGCCAGAGGGTGACACATAAACTGTGGGACCCTCTTTAAAAGGCACGAGTTGGAAAAACCTTTTAATCGCATTTTTTGATAAGTCTGATTTTTTTTTTTTTTTGATTATATCGGGTTTTTTCGACATGATAGTGAGATGACCTTGTGCAATACGAAACCAATTGAGTTCAGAGACTTTTTTTCACCTATAAATGAATTTTCGTTTAATCAATCATAATCTTAGGTCACATTCTTGAGGTGTCTATTTATTGCCCGTCAAAATCATGCTAAAACCTGTCTCATGGCCTTGTAGGCCATTTCCACATGATGATGTATAGTTATCAATGCAAATCTTTTATTCGTCGTAAGGTAGTTTTCCAATTTATTACGTCAATTCCAAAATCTTCAGAATTTACATTGACATATTAAAAATTGCTCCCACAAAATGAGCATGTGGGGGTGTCAATTGCTTTAGAACATCGCGCTTCATGACTATTATAACGTTAGACTCGAGCGGTATAAACTCGATCTTTTCTGTACGACGCACACATATTATTAGCGATGATATGTAAGACTGTATGTCTTTCGGTGTTTTAGAATAATCATGCTAATAGCTTTAAATGAGAACAAAATATGCGTAGGTATTTATTGGAAACTGTTGTTGCATGAATTCAACTTGTCTCGTGTCCATATTAGGTGCCATTTTTCTTTAAGTAATTTTCTTTTAGGAGCACAGTTAAAGAGTGTCTTATTGTTTGCGTATCATTTTCTAAATAACTCGTTAGTAGTTTTGGGGTTTGATATAAGGATCACTCAATGATTGCTGACTATTCAGAGGGTGACACATAAACTGTGGGACTCTCTTTAAAAGGCACGAGTTAGAAAAACCTTTTAATCGCATTTTTTGATAAGTTTGATTTTTTTTTTTTTGAGTTATACGGGTTTTCGACTTGATATGAGAGGACTAGTGCAATACGTATCCAATTGAGTTCAGAGACTTTTTTTTTTCACCTATAAATGAATTTTCGTTTAATCAATCATAATCTTAGGTCACATTCTTGAGGTGTCTATTTATTGCCCATCAAAATCATGCTAAAACCTGTCTCATGGCCTTGTAGGCCATTTCCACATGATGATGTATAGTTATCAATGCAAATCTTTTATTCGTCGTAAGGTAGTTTTCCAATTTATTACGTCAATTCCAAAATCTTCAGAATTTACATTGACATATTAAAAATTGCTCCCACAAAATGAGCATGTGGGGGGTGTCAATTGCTTTAGAACATCGCGCTTCATGACTATTATAACGTTAGACTCAAGCGGTATAAACTCGATCTTTTCTGTACGACGCACACATATTATTAGCGATGATATGTAAGACTGTATGTCTTTCGGTGTTTTAGAATAATCATGCTAATAGCTTTAAATGAGAACAAAATATGCGTAGCATGAACGGTACGTAGTAGTAGATACATGAGACGACCTAGCCTAATCTTTTCTATAGTTTTCAACATTAATATATGTTACTACATGTTATTTGGTGAACATGTTCTTCGATAAACCCATGTTCTTGTCTTTCCAAATTTTCAATAAAAAGACAAAAAACATTCAGTACCATTCGTCACGTGACAATAAGACAACACACGTGATGACATGCTGGCATTTGCTTTACGTCTTCTCTTATTATTGCACATAAATAAGTGGCAAAAAGTAATTGGTCCCCTTAACCATTTGCTAACTTTAGTCTATACCCAAGATTTTTTTATTAAAAATAAGTGTTTGTTTTGACACTTATCTAACGTGTTATATTGTGTCATATACCAAATAATCAAAGTTATATTAAAGTGCTAACATGTATGTTAATATTTTCTAGGGATATTGCCAAATGGTCAATTCGAATATGGTCCAAAACCGCACCAAATGAAGGGTACTAGAGTGATCGATCCAAAGGCGATACCAAACTGGGAGCTAACGGGGTTTGTTGAGTACATAAAATCAGGCCAAACACAAGGAGACATGTTGCTAGTAGTACCCGAAGGAGCTTTTGCGGTTAGACTAGGTGAGGATGCATCGATTAAGACCAAAGTGAAAGTGACGAAAGGGTTGTTTTATTCTATCACGTTTAACGTGGCTAGAACTTGTGCCCAAGAGGAAAAGTTGAATGTTTCGGTGTCACCAAATTCTGAGCCTAACGATTGGGGAATTTTGCCGATGCAAACTATGTATAGCAGCAATGGTTGGGATACTTACTCATGGGGGTTCTTGGCTGAGGCTAGTGATATCGAGATTGCGATCCATAATCCATTAACTGTCGAGAAAGACCCTGCTTGTGGTCCTCTTATTGACTCCATTGCATTGAAAGCCTTATTCCCACCTAGACGAACCAACCGTACATATTTTTAGTATTTCTTGTCATTAAGAGGGTGTTTGGGATTGCATTCTAAACACCGTTATGTAGTTATATCTCATATTTACTAATCTAATTGTTGTTCCCTTGTAAATTGCAGAAAACATGTTGAAGAATGGAGATTTCGAAGAGGGTCCATTTGTGTTACCTAAGACCGATGTCGGTGGAGTTTTAATCCCACCCAACATTGAGGACGACCATTCACCTCTACCCGGTTGGATGATTGAGTCATTAAAAGCCGTTAAGTATTTAGACGCAGAGCATTTTGCCATCCCCAAGGGCAAAAGAGCCGTAGAACTAATTGCGGGAAAAGAAAGTGCTATTGCTCAAGTGGTCAAGACGACTCCAGGCAAAGTGTACGCACTTTCTTTCGTTGTGGGTGATGCCAACAATGCTTGTGAGGGTAATATGATCGTAGAAGCATTTGCGGGTAAAAACACTCTTAGGGTACCATACACGTCAAAAGGCAAAGGTGGATACAAACAAGCCGTTCTTAAGTTCAAGGCTGTGACAGCACGTACAAGAATCCGGTTCTTGAGTACATTTTATCAAATGAAGGTCGATGGTTCTCTTTGCGGCCCAATCATTGACGACGTGAGATTGATTGGCGTCCGTTATGCTAGAGGAGTTAAACATGCTTGATTTGTTTTGGGTCTTTTGTAAAATCCTCAAAAAACTGTGGCATGGCGATGCTTACCATCCCGCCTATGATGTTTATTTACCACGTTCTGTTATTATAGTATCGTAATGTTGTTCCTGTTGTGTACTAGAAAGAAAAAACATGTTGTATTACACTGGTTAATCGATCGATCGATGTTATACCGGAATAGATTAAATGAATTATTTTATTAGTGATCTCGGCAAACAAAGTTTTTAGTAAGTCAATGAACACATGTTCATATTTACTAATTTGATGAATATACTATATCTAAATGATTTGTTAACGACCTACCGAATTTATACAAAATATACACATGTTCACATAGACTACTTCTTTCCTTGTTCATGTAACAAAAAACTTAGGGTATGATCCATTTCGTCAGACTAACTTCACAAAAAGTTTAAGTTTTGACAAATAAAATGCCCTTATTTAACAGGTCGACTGCAACAAGAACGATTATTGTATCGTTGCCCCATATTTGCCATTTCACTCTTGGTACTTCATGGAAAAAAAGTATACCCTCATTATCAATCTTACTAGTTACTACTATCAATGAGGGTAATATGATCGTAGAAGCATTTGCGGGTAAAAACACTCTTAGGGTACCATACATGTCAAAAGGCAAATGAGTATTCAAACTAGCTGTTCATGAATTCAAGCGGTGACAGCACGTACAAGGATCCGTTTAATATGAGTACATTTTATCAAATGAAGGTCGATGGTTCTCTTTGCGGCCCAATCATTGATGACGTGAGATTGATTGGCGTCCGTTATGCTAAAGGAGTTAAACATGCTTGATTTGTTTTGGGTCTTTTGTAAAATCCTCAAAAAACTGTGGCATGGCGATGCTTACCATCCCGCCTATGATGTTTATTTACCACGTTCTGTTATTATAGTATCGTAATGTTGTTCCTGTTGTGTACTAGAAAGAAAAAACATGTTGTATTACACTGGTTAATCGATCGATCGATGTTATACCGGAATAGATTAAATGAATTATTTTATTAGTGATCTCGGCAAACAAAGTTTTTAGTAAGTCAATGAACACATGTTCATATTTACTAATTTGATGAATATACTATATCTAAATGATTTGTTAACGACCTGCCGAATTTATACAAAATAAACACATGTTCACATAGACTACTTCTTTCCTTGTTCATGTAACAAAAAACTTAGGGTATGATCCATTTCGTCAGACTAACTTCACAAAAAGTTTAAGTTTTGACAAATAAAATGCCCTTATTTAACAGGTCGACTGCAACAAGAACGATTATTGTATCGTTGCCCCATATTTGCCATTTCACTCTTGGTACTTCATGGAAAAAAAGTATACCCTCATTATCAATCTTACTAGTTACTACTATCAATCTCATGCATAAGGCTGGGCGCTATGGTTGGGTCGACCGAGGTCGGTGTCGGTCGCCACCATAGCGGCTCAGTTGGTCGTGGCCTCAATTGGTCGTTCAGGCGATTGGGTCGAGCTAGTCAACGGTCCATTCCACTTTCATTTGTTTAATATAAAAAAAAACTTTTTAACTTTTTAAATTTAAATAATTTAACACTATAAATACCCAATCATTTCATCATTTTTTTCACAACTTCAAACAACAATTCAAAATACTTCTCCCAAATCAAAAACTCACCATGTTTAACAAGAAAAAAACTCCCAATTAAAAACTCCAAAATCCCGACTTCAAGAAAGCGTTCTGCATTTAACACCGGATCCGAATTTTCAATTAACCGGTGCCTCACCACGCATTCGCTTTCGATCCCCGAGTTTTGAATATCCAACATAATTACCACAAGCACCACAAAATAATAACATCTTTTATCAAAATCGTCCATTCCATCCTCCATATAACAACCAAAATGCTTTCTACCAATCACTAACTGGATTGTGACTTCCCAAGCAAATCAACCTTATTCCGCGCTCAATCGTGTTAATCTTGATATGGATTTTGACCAGTTACTATATAGTCAAGAGTATTACCCGACCCAAGATTATTCTATGGATCAAGGTTCGGCTCACGGTTCGGCTCACAGTTCTGCTCCAGTTGACGACGACTCTCCTGTCGAAGAGATGTCACCCGTCAAAGCTAAGAAGCCCTCGAGGCGTGCTTCAAAGGCCAAGGAGAAGGAGCCGCCAAAAGACTAGACAACGGCGGAAGAGATCGCGTTGTGCGAAGCTTGGTGCGATGTGTCAGAAAATAGCGAGAGAGGAAACAATATGAAGAAGAAGGGTTTTTGGGAAGCGGTTATTAAGTACTTTGAAAAGGAAACTGGTTCAACAAGAGGGTACGACTCGATTCTTAGCAAATGGAAAAATAAGGTTCGCCCTAGAATTGGTTCTTTTTGCACCATCGTCAATAATATTGAAGCGAATCACGAAAGTGGTTCAAATGACCTCGATGTGTACCAAAAAACGTGTGCAGAATACAAAATGATCTACAGGCATGACTTTACGTTGGAGCATTGTTATAACATTTTGAAAGATCACCAAGGTTGGTTAGAGATTGAGATGCCTGTTTTTTACAAGAATACCAAAGGGCGAAAAAAGTCCAAGACTTCTGAAACCACCTGGAGGTCAGCATCGGTGGTTTTAATTTGAACAATGAAGCGGATGAGTCTGAGAAAGAGACTCAAGAAAAACGAGCAATGGGTCGTGACCGAGCAAAGGCCAAGAAGAAATCATCTGCCTCCTCTCGTGAGGGATCTTCTTCATTTGTTGATTTGGTAGCCGACAAATTCTTAAACATGAAAAAGGAAAAATGGGAAAAGAGGGAGGTGCAACAACAGCCCAATATCCAATTGAAGAATCGGGAGTTGGATATCCGAGAGGCGGAGCGTCGGGAAGCTGTAGAGTTAAAAAGAGGTAAACTTGCAATACAACGTCGAACACTTGAATTAGCTGAAAGAGAGAAACGGGACAGAGACATCTTATTCTATAATTCAGAAATCAGTTCTCTTTGCCCGCAATACAACGACAGAAGCTGCAGGAGATGAAAGACGAAATCATGGAGCGATATAACTTAGATTATTAGTTTAAGTTTTTAACTATTATTATCATGTTATTTTTATGTAATGTTTTATATTTCTGTAATGTTTTTATAATTATGTAATGATTTTATTTTAAATAAAATTTAATTTTGTTGTTAAAAAACTTTGAAAAAAATGAAGGTCGCCTTATAGTGGCAAAAAGTCGCACGTAGGTCGCCGGAGAGAGAAAGCTGATGTGGCAGGGAAAAATGTAGGTCGCTGGTGGTCCTTGTAGTGCATAGCCTAATGATTACTTGCTGCAAATCAAACGTCACCTTAATTTAATAAGTGTATATATACATATATACTTATACGAAGGTTGGCTGACGTTTTGTCAAAACCGAAACTAAACCGAAAAATGAATATTTCATTCAGTTCGGTTCGGTTATGACCTGAACATCGATTTACAAATTTGGATCGGTTTTACCTAGGTTCGATTTCGGTTTTGCATAGTGTATGAGGGCATGTCAAGTTACATTTTAAGTTAGAGATAATTTCATATTTAACCAACGTAAACATTAAAAATTTCATATTTTACTTAAACACAAGTTTTTAATGAATAAGTACAACGAGGTTCCGACCCGCGCTTTGCTGCAGAGCTCGGGATTTTACGTTTGCGATTTATATTTTCGCTGCGGAGCGCGGGGTTTGACGATTTCGGCTGAAAAAACAGCAGCTAAAAGCTGTAGAAACCGCATCTAAAAGCTGTACAAACAGCATCTAAAAGCTGGAAAAAAACCTACATATAAATGATGTAAAAATAGTAGATAAAACTTTAAAGACCCATGTGTCCATACTGCATATAAATGCTCTAAGAAACTACATATAAACTTGTAAAAACACGCGTCCAAACACCCCATAACGACGCCCAACAGAAGCACATATAAAGACTCTCATATGACATGTTTTAAATCTTGACGGTTTCGCCATCGTTCCTCCAGCTTGCTTGCTGTTTTCCATATTTATAAACTGATAAACCTTTTCTTCTTTTTCCTAAATTTTTATCACACAAACAAACTATAAGTTTCTTTCTATTCAAGTTATATATGTATACACACACCTACACATAATACTATACATTAGAGTAATAAGATAGAAATCAATACGTATAAGCAATGTGAATCATTGAGCTATTCCAATCTCTATAGGTAAAGAAATGAAAACCTCAAGCAGAGAAATGAAAAAACTTACATGTATCGTAAATGATTAGGATAATCATTAATCTATATGCAAAATGTCGAGATCAGTCAAATCCTTAGCCTGATGGAACAGAAAACATCACATACCCCAGATTAGACTCTGAACAACTCGCAACCCTGCATAAAAGTAAGTGATAATTTATTAGACACCAAAAATGTTAACTGAATTGAATTCAAAAGAAACTATCAAAAGAAACAAACATATAAAAACTACTAAAAGGTATCACATGAAGAGCACCCTGCCATTCACATAGCCTTCCTAAGACTTGAACCGTTAAAGGCTTAAAGCCCTTTATCTGATCAAGAATGGAATGAATAGATTATTTCCGTACCTCTTTCCATTTGATTTATATTGATTCAATCAGCTATAGTTTCTACACTTTTGTTACACCTTTTCTAAGTTTTAACTTTATATTCAAGTCTTTTTTCGATACTAACTTTGCTATTTTTCTATCAAATAACGTTGCACAAAGGTTTGACAATGCTTCAAGTTCCTAAAAGTAAATATCATCAGTAATTTTGAAAATTAAATAGACTATTTAATGTTGACGAGCCACTTAATCTGTTTCAACCCGTTTTCATTTAAGGTAAAAATAGTTGTTTACCCTTTTTGATACTTCTAAAATGTTCATCGGCACTTAAACTTATTACATGTGTTTTAGTTTTTTGTCCTAAAGGTCTAATCATGATTTGAATAAACCCATTATGAAATTAAGCAATTGACATTTATGATTTAGAGAGTAATACAAATAGAACTACTTTACTTGTCACACGACCTCCTTTTGATTGAGCCAAAACTTAATGTCTGAATGTAAAACCCATTATAAACACAGAGCCTAAAAACATGGATGAGTATACCATTAGTCCCAATATAAATCCGTTATTTGACACCATTTCGAGACCTAAAGAAGTGATACATACTGTAATTTCAGAAAGCGTCTTTGTGTTAATTTGAAGAAAAGTTGCAGAAAAAAACATTGGCATGTTGATGCTATTAGGAAACCCAAGTTGCCACTAACTAATTATCTTCCTCCATCAATTTGATACTCCTACATTTAAATAAAACGAGGCATGTAGACCCGTGCGTTGCACACGGATTGTATCTAAAAATGTTTGAATGCGATACGGTTTTTTGTAGTTGGGGAGTGTATAGGAAGTCAGTTTTTTTATTGATAGTGACGATCATTCATCTGGTTTATCTTTTGTATAAAAGCCCTCTCCACACATGGAGAGGGTGTTGGTTGAATCATTTTACACACACAACATAGTGTGTTTTTCATATGTTTCTCCCTTCCATCTCTCTCTCTCTAGCTTTCTCTCTTTAGTCCATATTTGTGTGAAATTCGGGATCCTACAATTGGTATCATGAGCCACGGGGTGGATTCGTGATTATTTTTGTGGTTGTATTAAGCTCATTCGGACAACTTATTTTCAGCTTATATTTTTTTTCCTTTTTAATTATTTTGGTTAAAGAAGCGTATATAACTTTTTTGGCCTAATTTTGTGTCTCGATTAACATGATTTTGGGCTTAGATTGTTATACAGATCTTACAATTTGACGAAAACCATAACTAGATCTCTTTCACAAAAAAAACATCTTTGTGGATTTTTTGTAGATTATGTAGATTTTTTTCTCTACTTTTTACGTGGCTTCTTTTCCTTCTTTATAGGTTTTCTCTTATATTCACAAAAAAAAGTGACCAAGCAGATTGTTAGGATTTTGTTTATTTGTCTTTTATAAAAACGATTGCTAGTTTTTCTTTTCGTCTCATTTTTTGTAGCTTTCTTGTTTCACATATTTTGTAGCTTTTTGGTTGGACTTTGTGTTCCTTATTTTCGTGCTTAAAAGCTTCAAGCTTTCTTGCTTAATATTAAGAGTAGCTTATTTGTGGTCTAAACAGTTTTTTGAAGCTTATTTAAGGCCTGTTAGTGCGTGGTTTTTTTCTTGGAGAATAGCTTATTTAGAGTTGTATTTAGCACTTATTGGACGTGGCTTTTTAAGTGGTTATACGGCATATATTACCAGATTATTTGTTGCTTATTTTTGTGATTTTTGTGGTAAAAAGGGCTTATTTGGAGTGCTTATTTTCTGGGTTTATTTTCTTATTGTTCTTGATAGCGGGTTGAAGAAATTAGTACATATTCTTTGTTTGTTTGTCGTCTGTTAGAAAAAGAACAAAATGTGAGATAGTGACGTCTTGTACTTGTTGATAGTGACTCTGTCATAGCGGTTCACTATTCTAACTAGGCAGCGAGTTGAGAAGGGTGTAGCGACTTGATGAGTAGCGAGTTATGGTAGAGGTTTGATACAGGTACAAGTGAAGACTTTATTATTCTAGCCAAATATAAACGTTACTCTGCCCAAATTAAAACTTGACAGCGGTTTGGTGATTAAACGTGTTCATTTCGAGTTGTTTCGGGTTTTTTGGGTTTCGACTTCGTTGTTCGCGGACCTTCTAACTTGTATCATTGTGATCGCGGTCCTTCATAGATCATCGTAGCATATTTATTTTTGCTTTGTAATCACTAATCGAGACTAAAACGAAGATCAAAATAAAAAAACCCATGTTAACAATTAAACACGAAGAAGAAGTGAAAATACCGCATGAATTTTTTATTATTGTTTAAAATCTTGAATTTTACAATTGTAACCTCATTGTTTTCAGAAAGTTCAACTTTAGCCCTTGGTTAATAATTTTTTTTTACTATTAACCCTTATTGTTATAACAAGTTTAGATTTTAACCTTTGTTTTTTAATATTTTTAAATTTAACCTCTTTCTTTCCATCATTTTTATTATTAGTCTTTAGGTGTTTGAAACTTTTTTCAATTATAACCTTCATTTTTTCAAAATATTTTCATTTTTAGTTATTTGTTTTAGACGTTTATTTATTTAGTTTATTTTTTTCTTATTTTAGCCCTTTAGTTTTAATCGTTTACACCGTTAGTCCTTACAGCTTCAATTAACAACCGTTAAACCTTTAACTTGGATTTCGATTACATCGTTAGTCCTTGCATGTGTTAAAATAGCGTTGAAAGTGTGGTAATCGTTCATCCTTTTAGCTCATTAATCATTAACAAGAGTTCAATAACTTTAAATTAAAACAACGATTTCTACAACAATTATCATTTCACGGTTTCCTCTTGATTTTGTAAAATCCCGTAAAAGTTTATTCTTTTCTCGGTTTAAATCATAGATTTGTAAAATCCCATGAAGTATAATTTCTTTCTCATAACCACTACATCAATCACTTAATCTACTTAAGATCCTTAATTTCATTTCACACATTGAATTACAATGGAATCTTTAAATTCTAATTCACAAGAGAGAGAGTTGCATCAATTGCAACAAATGCAACACAAAGCAAAGGAAAGTTGCATGAAATCTTTTCGATTACTTCATTCACATCTCAAGGTTCTTTCAATCAACGACTTAAAAAGACATGGATCCAAGGGAGGATACGAACTGGCCTTTGCGTCACTCTTTGATCAAGATGTTTAGACTTTCACAAGCACAATGTTACTAAACTTGGATCAACTAGAAAAGCAACTTGACAAAGAAGAACTTCAAGAAGATAGATCCATGGCTGCCTTTTGGGTGATCAACAAACAATTCCAGATGTTCATCGATTCGCAATTCACTTGGTATTATGAAAGTCAAATGACAAAAAAGTATTTTGCTGAATACACTGGAATCAAAGTTAAACAGTTTAGAGAAACACTACTCCAACACATGGGTAATGTTAAGAAGTCTGTTGCTGAAAGAACACGTCATAAACGACAGTATAACAGCAGGATGAATGAAAGACAGATGCAGTCAAAAGAGGGAAAGGTTGATTCGAGTAAAGCATTGGATGCTAGTTTAGTGGTTACAGAATGCAGTGCGATAGAGTCAGAAAACAGTAATTCAGAGCATGCATTCAACAAATTAGTAAATGAAAGCAGTGAGATAGAATCTGGAAAGCATGATACAAGCAGCAGTTCAGAGAATTATATCACACATGCTGTGGATGCAGATATCAGACCAACAAATAACCATGTGCCATTTGCTGAGGTACAATTGAATGCTCAACATAATGTCCTTGCTAATGAACAACAACATACTGAGCAATCTGAACCCATTTATGACACATATCTATTGAAAAAGGTTGATAGCAATACCACTCTTGATTCAACAAATATATGTCATAGGGGAGGAGAGATTGACCAAGATGCTGAACAATATCAAGTAAAAAGTCCTTTGCTTAATGTTGAGTTTTTCAAAACGAAAGATATGGTTGAAAAAGAAGTTTATAATGAACTTTCAAACAGATTTTTACAACTTGAAAAACATTGTATTTCACTTGAAATTTCAATACAACAAAAGGAAGAAAGTTTTCAAAGTAACAAACCATGTAAGAATCAGGATTCTCCTGAATTTCATGAATTTTTTGAGATAAACGAATTGAAAGCTCAGCTACAAGCCAAAAACTCAACGATCAACAACTTGAAGAAACAAATTAAAAATGTGCATGAGAAAAGTAATAAAGCCAAGGTTAAACATGACATTGATGTAATTGAAACAATAACCATCGAATTGGAACATAAAATGGCTAAATTACTTAAGGAAAACAAGACTTTGAAAAAGCATTACAAAGACCTTTATGATTTTATCAAAGTAGCGAGAACTAAGACTATAAAACAAACAACTTCTTTGATTGCCAAAAATGATGAATTCAAAGCTCAACTTCAGGAAAAGGGGTTTACAATTGCAGCATCAAAAAATGAGTTAAGAAAATTAACAGGAAATAGTATGAATACTAAGTTTGCAAAACCATCAATCTTGGGAAAACCTGTTTTACAACCACTCAGAAACCAATCCGTTGTTAGACAACTGACTGCGTTTAGATCTGAACGACCAAAATTTTCAAAACCACGGTTTGCCTCCCAAGTTGACGTGAATAACGTTTTGTCAAAACCAGTCACTCCTTATTATTTGCGTAAAGTTAGAGAATCTGTGTTTGTAAAACCTAATCATGTGATTGCATATGGCTCATCTAGGAATAGTTCTAAAGAATCATATGGGTCAAATGACATGGCTCATAATTACTATCTAGAGGAGGCTAAGAAAAAGTCACGAGACAAAAATACGAATCTTAAACCTAGTGTGATGCATACTACTAGCCTTCAAAACACTACTAATGGTAGCAAACCAAAACCTAGGAGCAACAATCAAATATCTAAGAGTTTGCATGTAGCTAAGAGTAGTCATGGAATGTTAAATGGTGTGACACTAGTAGATCACTCTAGGAACTCTAGTTTCTTTTCGGACTCTAAATACTTTGTTTGCTCGACTTGTCAGAAATGTGTCTTTATTGCTAATCATGATGATTGTATAACAAAATTTCTAAAAGAGGTGAATTCTCGTGCTAAGGTTCAATCCCTGAAGTCTAGAAACAACATGAAACCCGCAAAAAGGATACATGAAAGATGGATCTCTAAAGGATATAGGTTTTCTCCCAATAAGTCTTCCGCTGTGCATGAGAAACCAAACACTCCTAGATCTTGTCTTAGGTGGAAACCGACGGGTAGAATTTTCAAGACTGCTGGTCTTAGGTGGATACCTACTGGAAAGATGTTCACCGATAACACAACCAAAGTTGACAGTGAACCTCTAAATGGTTCAAATGATGATATCACTAACCCATATGAATGCGATCAAACTCTTAATGTCAGTGCAGGTACTCTTAACTTAAGTGCAGGTACATCTTGTAATCCTAAAAAGGAAAGACTCAAAGTTTGGTTGCCAAAAAGACTGATATCTCATAAACCAGTGGTTCAAGGGATTCAAATCTGATGCACATAAATGATGACGTCTGTTCACATCAGTTCAGGCCTCGCTCTTCAACGACAAATGGCGTCTGCTGACAACACTTCAGGCCCCGCTCCTCAAAGAAAAGAAAGGTGTACGCTTCAGTGCGCTTTATCTTTAAAAGAAGAGAAATCTTCTTATTTACGAGCAGTCTTATCAACAACTTCTATAAGTTCTCATGCTCGTTCAGTCAACAAGTGGATCAACGTACATTAGCTTGTATTTTAATTCACTTGTTCATCAAAAATGGCAACAACATATGCAATTTTTAAGGGGGAGACAAGTGAATAAAATGAGATCAATACGGTTTAACTCGGATAAGATCTTTTCAATATAAGTGTGCTCCCATCCTCAAATGGTCATATGATCAATGGCTTCTGAATAATTCAGTTCAGGACTCGGGCCTCAACTAATGACTCCTAGAACAATAAATTCAGGACTTGTGCAAAATATTCCATCTCCAACACCAGCTGTCCCACCAACAAAGATTGACTGGGATTCATTGTTTCAACCTATGTTTGATGAGTACTTCAAACCTCCACCAAATGTTGATCATCCAGTTCCTGAAGTTCCTACTCCAGTTCCTGCTGCTTCAACTTGTTCACGTTCCTCAACAACCGTTGATCAAGATGCATCATCGTCAAGTACCTCACAAACCACCTTAGATGAACAATCCTCAGCTATTCCACAAGGTGTTGAAGATGACTTTTACGATATTGAGGTTGCACACATGGATACCGATCCTTACTTTGGTATTCCAATTCCAAAACCTAATTCTGAAGAAACAATTTTACAAGGGGTCATTCCATCAAATGTGCATCATCTTAACCAATCGTTTGATACTCTCACTAAGTTGATAAAGAATCACCCATTGGATAATGTTATTGGCGATCCTTCTCGACCGGTTTTGACAAGAAGTCAACTACAAGGACATGCCATTTGATGCTACTTTGACGCAAATGACAATCCAATTCCATTGGTGGGAAACGGTGTGGTTGAGATCTACTATCTCAAAGGAAGAATAATGGTGGTAATTCTTCATGTATCCTATGTACATTTGTAAATATTTAAAAAAAAAACAAAATACAAAAATATAAAACCTACAAAAACCATAAAAATCAAAAAATAGAAAATACAAAAATATTTTTCAAGACATGTCTTCTGAAAATCGATAATATTTACGGACCTAGAAATGTCATTTAATAATGACACGGGTCTTTAAATACAGTTCCAGGAGAAGTTCAAACTTTTAAAAACATGTCTTCATGGCTTGCTATTATTTCAGATAGCGACCCGTTTTTCTCTTTGAGGAAAGATTGTCGCTAAAAAGACAGTTGTTCCTATCAACGAGCAATTATTTTTGCTCTGGCATGGATTACATTATATCTGTGCATCCTGAGAATAATGTACGTTTCAGTGCGTTATTTTTTCTTAAAGAAGAGAAGTCTTCTTTTTTTAACCAAATAATTTTTCTTAATTGATTCTTCAAATTATTTGTGTTAACCATGGTAAAAAGTTGTCTTCACAATGAATCAGTGTTTTCAGTAATCACAAAAAGATTATTAAAGATAATTTGACCACTCAAACAATGACTACAACTCTTTAAATAGAAAACGGGCCAGTGTTTGAGGGGGAGAAAGTGTCTTCAAATAATCTTTTAAACGGTCTTTCAAATTAAGTCACAAAATAAAAGTATAAAGTTTTTGATAATGACGGATAACAATTCAAAGAAGAGTTAATTTATATTAACTACAAGGGCTTTAGATGTCATTTGTTTTAAACTTTAGGGACTTATTTTCCATTAAAGACTTAGTGAGTTCAGGCTTTAAACTACATATGACCAATATTGCCAACACCTCTTGGTTTGTAAAAAGACTTAGGAATGTTTGAAAATACTTTCATAGTTTAAATGCCTTGAAGTTGATTCTCGCGGAATAAAGTTAAGCTTATTAATTATTCGAACACTATCTCAAGTATATGTGCGTACAAGGTTTTGCTGATTCCGAGGTATCAAAACCAGCAAGGGGGAAGGAGTAGTTACACTAGAAGGTAATACAAGTACATGTGATAGAGTCCATAACCTTCTTTCATTTTAGGCCATTCCGGGAAGACAAATGTCATAACCGCAGAGAAAATCAGTGTCTTAACTTATTACTTTCGGGTGCATTATTTTAACCTCGTGAGGGAAGAGATATCTTGTTATTTTTAGTATGCATCATTTGAGATACCAGGGGGAAGTGTTGTCAGAAGATTTATTCTAGCGTGAGGAGAATGGTTACTGATTCAATTAATGCTTCCTTTAATGGTCAATCACTAAGCTTATTTTCAAAAGGAGTAGAAATATTTTATCAAAGAGATACATATATGTATGATAAGTATGATGATTCCTTTCGTTTGTCAGTATCCGGCCGGAAGAAATGTGTACATTTGGGACTTAGTTGACTTAGGTGTTATCATTTCGACTACTTTGAGGGAATAATTGTGACATCCGGGACTTAGTTGACTTTGGTGTTGCAATTTATATCATCACTATCGTGTAAGGAGAAATGCGGACATCCAGGGTTTAATTGACTTTGGTGTTACGGTTTTGAATTAGTTGTATACTTCCAAAATATCAACGGGTTTAAAATTTTTGATAAGGGGAGAAAATGTGATTTAAATATGAAAACTGATAAAAAAAATATGATTTTGAAGACTCATGTGCATTCTCCTCCCTCCTTGTGCTAAACAGTTTCGATTAATCGATGCACATGTTGAGGGGGAGCATTTTTGAAAATTCAAAAACAATCGAGGTACTACAAGCTTTGACATTTAGATCACAAGTACCTGATTGAGTTTTTCAATTGGTTTTATGGCAAGGTGAACTATACCAAAAAGACCAACCATGTATTTAATTTTATCGGAGTTATAAGGTTGGTAAGGTTAGGTATTAGTTGCCATGATCCAGCCAGAACCGGAGGGATCTACCCAGGGACAATCTACTAGTTAGTGTAGAAGTCCTTAGGTATGACATAAAAAAGGAGTAAAAGTGAGAATAAGGGAATAGTACCGACTGAGATGGAGCTAGTACTGGAACAAACCCAACAAGGTACTAGTCATGAAGTCTTGGTAAGCACTGAAGGGGTTGAAGAATGAAAAAGAAATGTAAGGATAAAGGGTATAAAGAAAGAAGCCCTCCATACACTTAGGCAGAAATCGGGTCAATACATCTGCTGTCAGAATCACAAAGATGATTGCTGACATTGAAGACTGACATCATGGACCCAGTGATGCAATGCACAACCCTCCCTAGCCACTCAGAATCTCTCAAAAGATTTCTGTTTCATTTCTCACAAAGACTAAACACGTTATCTATTGACTTTCTCACTCCGACTTACTCTATTCGTTTTATTTTTATTGTCCACATTTTCTTTTTGGGATGTCCTAATTTAATTGTCCACTACTGAATATAGATAGAGAAGTTTGATCAAGTTTACTATATTACCCTTGTTTGAAATTATTATTACAAACTTTAAAGAAGACTTTAATTAATTAGCTAAAGGTAAAACTGTCATTCTGTCAAAAAGTAAGAAAGAGAAAGCAGTAATAAATGCACTTTTCTTAAACTGTGTGTTTTTTGTCGGGGTACAATAATTTTGGGACGAAGGGAGTAGTTGATATTGAAAAGGTGGCAGTCCGCTCCAGCCTCCGATTACTAAAACCAAAACGCACAATTGAGTCTAGAGCCAAGAGATCATCAATTAATCTCATTAGGACACTATTCCACATTACTTGTTCTTCATAAGAGTCCTACGCATTATCCTTGTGGTTTTGCCAGAACATCCGAGTGACACTTATGTGTTCACAATGAAGATGGAAATCCTGCTTGAGCCAACATCAAACAAGCTCATGGTAGGTGACTTGTGAGATCCTTAATGGGTCAACCTTGTGACACTGGATATCGAATCGGTCCAGATTATGAATTGACGATTGATGAATTCTGATAAAAGCTTAACACTCTCGATGCATCACAAAATTACTTTCTCAAGTGACACGTCGATTGATTTTCAAATCAATTTTCCTCTTCAATCGGTAAGATAGTAACTAACCGATTCATTCTTATCGTGCTATCTAATTTGAGACGTTCCGATTAAGAGAACAGGCAAGTTAGGTGATCCTGATGTTCATACATTGGAAGATCCGACACTTATACTGGAAATCCTGTCAAGGAGATTCTTCTTAAGATTGAATCTACCTGATCACAGGCAGGTCCTCACTAGATCTGGAGGTTAATCCAACAAAACTTGAGTGAATGACAAAGCCATATTCGTCCACAATCTTTATTGCTAACTGTTTTATTACATGTTCAAGTAAAGATGGAGATGCAAATACCTCGTTCCAGCAGAGTCAAGTTCACTGCTACATGCTCATACTCAAGACTCAATTACTTTATAACATCAAGAAAGAATGACCTAAAGCTTCCGCAAACTCTGATATCAACTTCTTCTTCAGTATGTCAAAATGATGAAGTTATGAATTGATGAAGAAATACAAACATAAAGTCAAGCTTTCAAGATTACAACAAGTATGAGCATGTTGGCCCGAATTTCACAAGCATACAAGATGGCGAAAGATCACAAGATGATGATTAGAGATTAAATTTGGCTGATGATCTCAAGAAAGCTCAAGATCACATACAATGACAATCTTAAAGAAACAAGCTCAAGCCACAAGTCAAAGATCACTACATAAAGATGCAAGACAAAAGATCAACTATTACACAAAAAAGACTCAAGATCAAGACAAAAAGCTTCAACGATTAATGATCAAGGTCACAAGGAGAGATCTCTATGATCACCCCTTAGGGGGAGATTGTTAGAAATACAGAAAGTGTTGATCATTTATGAGATCTCAACGATCGTCCCTTAGGGGGAGATTGTTAGGAATTCAGTTTTTAGTGAAGTGACGATCATTATCGATCTCACGAGCCTTTGTAATAGTTAGACAATTTTATGTATTACTTAGTAAGCTAACCGGGCCAAAGCATAGAAAGCCCATGGAAAGCCTGGTTTATCTTTTGTATAAAAGCCCTCTCCACACATGGAGAGGGTGTTGGTTGAATCATTTTACACACACAATTTAGTGTGTTTTTCTCTAGTTTTCTCCCAACCATCTCTCTCTCTCTAACTTTCTCTCTCTAGTTTCATAGGTAGTTTGCCCCGGGAAATAATCACAGCTTGTGTCTGATTCAATAATTATGACATCTGTAAATAAGATATGATTGGTAGGTAAACTTAGTTTCAAATCCAAGATACTTCCTAAGCTACATTAACCTTAAAAGGGTGTTTGGCTGAAATCAACTTGTTTCCTAAACTTAGTTTTCAAATATACATTGGTTCAATTCAGCTTATTTCATAACTTAGTTTCCTAAAGGGATGTTTGGATCAAATCAATTATTTCCTAAACGGATGTTTGGCTTTAACCAATTGTTATGTAAACTTAGTTTACTAAGGTATAAACTTTGGTTCCCTATTACTATATAGAGTAAATTAGCATCCCTAACAGTCTAATACGAATGAAATATGCTCAAAACAACATTTACCTCTTTCCATCACCATTTTCTCTTTTCCCTTGTTAATATGCATTATCTATTTTTCCTTGTTAAGATGTTGTCTAGCTTTCTCAATCCTCTTTTCAAGAAGGTCTTGAATCTTCATTTGTGTTACCTTTTTTTTGTCAGCTATACATAAAGCAAACACTTAATACATAAGCCACAAGTAAAATGATGGGTAAAATAACATAATAAGAACAAATGGCAAAACGGGTCAATGAAATAGCATCATCAACCTGCCAGTTACTCCCATACTTACACTTATATTTAACATGCTTCTGTTTCTCCTACTCCATTTTCAATAAATCATCGAGTATGTCATCAGCTATAGCATCATGAACTTGCCAGTTACTCCCATATATGTGTAAAACATAATCAATCATGTCATCCTTTACTACAAACTTGTTCAAGTCCATAGCTTTCCAGGAATCTGCCATTGATATGAAGTTTGATCTAGGGTTTGTTTGGGTTTTGGGAGTGAATAACAAGTTTTGGTAGTGAGCATTAAATGAAGTGTGTTTGGAAAGTTTTCTAAATAGAGTGAAGAGTCAGGTTTGTTGGGGAAACACGGAGTCAACACTCGTTTAAATGGGAAAAGACTTCAATACCTAGGGACTATTCATGCAATTTTTTGTAAACAATAAAGACTGATGATGCAATTTATTATTTTGTACCCAGACTTAAATGATGGTATGCTGTTACGGTGGCGCTTCATTTTCTACTTGCAATGATGACATCTCAGCTCCTATGCACGACAATCGATAGATTGATTTAATTATTTATAGGGTAATACACACTTATTTCCTCTTACATATATATCTAAACTGTTTACCTTAAATTTTAATCAATGGCCACTTTCGAGGTTTTGGATGAACTTATGGAAATTACCGGTTCAACCGAGTTACATAAGCGTATGCGGTTTTGGTTTGTGCAAGAGATCGCCGAAGAAAAAGGTTTGCTAAAATTTCTTCGCGATCGCTGTGATGACTTGAGGAGGAAAAACGCCAAGCGTCGTGTGTTGATTCGTGAGATGGAGGGTTTGGGAGAACGTGGGGGTGGCTGTTGATTCTTTGGAGTCTTTGAAACAAACTCACACTAGAGAAACCGCTAAGCTTGCCGCTTTGACATATGCGATTACTGAATCTCTGGCTGGTATCCATGAGAAGGAACGTCATGTGGCTAAATTGGATTTAAATGATTAGGTTTTCATAGGTAACGAGTAGTTAGTCACTTTTTGTTTTGTTGATGGTTGAATGTAATGACTTTTATATCTTATGGCTGTATATCTTATCTTTTGAAGATGTAAAATTATTTTCAATCAAGTCTTTTGATTTATGCATGATGTTGTTGTTTATGTCATTTCTCGTGTTAGTGATATACAGTAAATGATATAGATTTTAGGTAAGTTTGAGTCGTGGGGAAAAAAATGCCGGACTTGATGGATTATGGCGGGAGTGAGGGAGGAAGAAAGGCCTCACAGGGACCAACCGCGCAATAGGAAAACGACAAAATAAAGGAACAGTGAATGTTACTGTATTAACAAAGTGGTCAGGGACCAACGACGCAACACGAAATAATAGTGAAAAGACGATTCTGCCCTTCAACAGAAACATGACGTGGCAAGGATAACGACGGAGATAACCGTCGTTACCCATAACGGAGTGCCAGGGACCAAACGGGTAACTACAGTGTCAAATAGGGACCCCGTATGAGAGTCCCCGTTATCTAGGGACCAAACGGGCAAACGGGGTGGAGTTTGGGGACCAACAGTGTAATTTACCCTAGTTTTTATTACTCCCTCCGTTCCAAAATTATTGTCTCTATTGACTTTTCAAGTCTTTCTCTTCCAACTTTGACTTTAAATATTTTTGTTTGTGTTATATAATACTTAATAAAAATTATATGAATTGATTGGTTTTTAAATGTATTTTAATAGTTATGATTTTTATCAAGTATTATATAAAAAAATAGGTCAAAGTTTGAAGAAAAAGACTTAAAAATTTAATAGGGGACAATAATTTTGAGACAGAGGGATTACATTTTTTTCGTATGTTTTGACAGTTTAATATTTTTGACTTGCAAAACTTTATATTTTTTGTTTCACTCTTTACGTTTTATAGTTTTATAATATAAACAAAATTATAAAACTGAATAAAAAAATGAAAAAAAATAAAGAGATACAAATGATAGTTTTGGAAGGTCTTTATATCCTATTTCTTTTTATAAAGGTTTTCTTAAAAAACCGAAAAAGTGTGAATTTGTTTACTTGTAAAAATTCTGCAACATATTTTTAAGAAAGAGAATTTTAACTAGTATTTGAAAGATTATTTAGGTCCGTTTCGATTTGGATTTAATGTAGGAAGGGTGAAAATATTTAAAGTTATTTTATATTTTAAAATTGATTTATAAATTATTTTAAGAGTTAACTGTGTAAAATCGTCTTTGAAGCTTGGTCAAATTATCTGATCAATTTTAGAGAGGGCCCAATGGTATCTTTCTGCACATATCAAGTGGAGGAACAAATTCTTTATTGACTGCAAGTGTCATGGATGCTGCTTCACATCACTTCTAAAAATAGTCTTTATAACTACCTTATTTAGGATAGCGTTTGACTTATAATCAAAAAATGATATCCACACATGCTAGACCTGTTTGTATCTCAAGTCTAAGGATGACTTATTTAACCATTTTCGATATCTTACACATGACAAGGATCTAAAAGTAAAGATTCGAAAGTTGAGGAAGTCCAATATGCATCCTGTAGGAACCAAAATATCATTTCATTTCCATTTAAACGAATCAAAATAAGAAGAAAAGAGAAGAGAAGTTTAGAGAGAGAAAGCTAGAGAGAGAAAGTGGAAGGATTGAACAAAAGAGTGTCTTACAACCAAATGAGCAACCAACCCTTCTCCATGTGTGGAGAAGGGGTATTTATACCTAAACCATAAGGCTTGGACACCTAGGTTTCCTGACACGGGATGAGCTTGGGATTACTTAAGCTTTAGCCCTCAACACTTGCACAATTAGATTACATAAATGAGCCCGTTTATCCTTTCTAGCCTATTACAACGTTTACTAAATAAAGACCGCGATTCCTTGTTCGACTCAATATTTTGAGGCTAACAATCTCCCCCGAAAGCAAGGTCTTTGAGATTGTCTTGTCATTGAGTTCTTGAGTCTTGTTCTTGGACTTTATCTTTGTTGTAGGCTTGTTCCTTCATGCTGTGTGATCTTTGATCTTGAGCCTTTGTCATTGTCTTTTTGACTTTGTCTTTGGTTCCGAGATCTTTAAATCTTTTCCTTGTTTTTCTTTATCGTCATTGCCACCTTGCGATCTTGTGTCTTGACCAACATGCTTATACTTTGCATCATCTTGAAATCTTGCTAACAATCTCCCTTGACAATCTTTGTATTGATAATCTTGATATCTTTAAGGAAGATCTTGAATATCAGAGTTGCGAAAGTCTTTGTCTTTAATTCTTGAGCTTTCTTGATTCTTGAATCATGATGCTTATAGTATGTCTTTGTAGTTTGAGCATGAGCATGTGGTAATGAATTGGATTCTGCTGGTATGAGGCTGCAACACCACCGTTTGTACATGCATTTTAAAGTTAGTGATAAACAACAGATATGGACGAATATGGCTTTGTCATTCGTCTGAATATTGTTGCGTTAACCTTCAGTTCTGTGAGGACCGACCTGTGATCAGGTAGATTCAATTTAGAAGAATCTCCTTGACAGGTTTTCCAAAGGAAGTCTCAGACATCACTTGTGAAGGGGTTAAAGAACATCATGCGTTGGGGTCGACCGACAACAATTTTGCCAATCAGCAACAAACCATACATAGAATAGTTTATTCTAATATCACCCATCAACTGTTGAGGTGTTTTTATAGAGTACTTGCACCCATCACCGGATCTGATAAAGTTATAATGCCTTGATATTTATCATCAACCACGGTGAAGCCACTGAATATGTTTGCAACCTCTTTAATGTTGTTTTGTTGCTCCATTGTACTGAAGGAGCTGCTAAATGACAAGGTTTGCATGTAGCACGAAAGTTCATGTATTCCACACAAACACAATGCTCCATTATCATTTATAAAATATGAAATGGAATAATGAGAAGGTGTGATTCATCTATCCTTGTCCTCTTTTTGCTATTAGATAAAGCTTTAGCATTCATACCTGATTTTACCACTATATTTCCATCGTCTTTGTCCTCTTCTTGTTTCAAATTAACATGACCACCTCCTAACCTGCACACAGTATGATCATACAAAAGAAAATGTTTTGTTGTTAATATATACTAGAAGGTATGCTAAATTCATTAAAAGCAATACAATACCTGCATTCAAGCATTCCCCAAGATGACATGCCACCTGTTGGTACTAAAGAAGACATAGAGGCTATAGATATGGTTCTATTTTTGACATGGTACGAGTATAATAGTTTGTCCAAACTAATGTGTATATAACCTGCTAACTCGGTGGTAATTATTGGTCTGTAATACACAGGGTATTGACTGTCAACTTGTATAAAAAATATAGCATTTTTGAGGTCTTCCATTTTCTCCCATATCATATTACTCATATCCAGTTTGTACAAATGCACATCGCAAACTGTTTCTCTAGTTTCATCTTCAAAATCTATTTCAATATAGAACAATACCCCTTGAGATAACGATCGAAGTCCTTTGAACCATTGGTTTGACTAAACCTATTGAAGGAAAAGCCAGGATGTTCCATAAATGGTAATAACCTTATCACGACTTTTTGTTCCTTAACTGCTATGTCAATCTCTATGACACTGGCATCACCTTGGAGGGAATTGAAAGCATATAGTTTACCATTACAACAAGTTAGGTCAAAAAGATAACAAGTCTTGCCAATTATCCTCCTTAGCTCTTTAGCATATGAAAATTTGGCCCATTTTAGTTTATTTCTTATAGAGTCTAGCCAGCAAAAAGTAAGAGTAGGATTCATGTGTGTTGTTAAAAAGAAAACAGAACTTGGATCATCATGACGGGAGGACAAACAACATTGGTCTGGTTCTTTCATATGAATCGATGGAGGGAGACGAATCACCTTTAAAGTGAGTGGGTTCCAAAGGAACCACGTTGGATGCTTAGATAGAACCACCCATCCATGGAAACATGCTCGAATTTGAGTCCCGATAATCTTAGGGACTTGATACCGATAAAGAAGTAGCGGGTTGCGTATGGTGTAAAAGATCTGGTCTTGCGGCGTTTGAGCAACAAACCATGGAACTTTTGACGATAGAGATGGTATTTGAGTAATCTGATTCTCCTCTATCTGAGATGCTGCTGGAATCAAAATTATAAGAAAGTAAATATATGCTATCACATCGATTCACATTATATGTCTGATCGAGCTCTTTTATAAAAACTAAGTTACAAAATTTGTAAATGGGTTTGCTTTTCATATGTACACTAATGTGACACCCCCAAATTTACAACAACGCAGCAGAATACAGCATTGGGGTGCTGCTTCATAGTCTATAAGCACAATTCACGGAAAACGACCTCAAAAGAGACGTTTAAAAATAAGTTTTCACATTCGACGATCAAAAGATCAGAGTTTACAAACAGGTCCCAAACAGTTTTAACAAAACACAATGTTTTAAGAAATAAAGTTTTATCAAATGTGAGAAAATGTAGAGTCTCCAAAGTACATATCCGTGCGGCTTCCCTCCGAGCAAATAAACCTGAGAAAATACATGCAAAAACGTCAACAATAATGTTGGTGAATTCATAGGATTAAGTAAAACAATATTGAAATAAATCAAGTAGTATTTCAGTAAGAAAAGTAGCGTTACAACGTTTAAGAGAATTGGTGTCGAAATCCAAGTAGTGATTTGATAAATCAAGCAATATTCAATAGTGGACCACAAGGTTTAAGATCAGCCAGCGACAATATTTCAAAGTATAATTCAACATTATTGCATTGAGCTCATGACATCGAACCTTGACCATCGTGCATAACATGTATGTAAATAAAGTGCCCCAGTGCTAGGTATTATTGCCTCATACCTAGGTTTCTCAATACAAAGTGTCCGACAACAGTTGAGGTGTTCACATAATTGGATCCATACCTTCGGACAGGGTGGTCAACCCAATAGATCTATTTATTGTATTAGCGTTCACCCATCATAGGTAATTGACGGTTCACGAAATTAGGGACTTTGGCAATAGTGACTCATGCAGATAATTTCATAAGAGGGTCAGGCATACCCTTCAATCACTTGTGTCTGTTTTAAAACAAGTAGTTTGTTCAAAACTCACGGTTTTGTAAATAGATAATCAATGGTCTCAAATCGTGAAGTAAGCAAATCAAGTTTTAATGAATTCAGTAGTAAACAACCATGTATCAAACATGCATTAGAAATCATTTGGTAGGCAAGTAAAGGCTTTAGTAAAAACATTCATGTATACGCTAAGGAATAGTAAATTCAATAGTTGCTTATAAAGTGAGCATTGCATCTCACCCGAAAAACAGTTTAAGAAAACCATATTAAAAGAGAAAATGTGTGGGGACTATGAACTCACCATAAGTAGATGATCGAATGAGAAAACAAGTATGAGAAGGTGACTCCAAATATTGGTCGAGACCTATAAAGCAAGTCGCGACTTAGAATGATACATAATATCATTATAATAGAATAGTTATATAATACTAGTTAATAAAATCCGAAAATAGTTATACAATACTAGTTAATAAAATCCGAAACAAGAACAATATTGCACCAAGATTAAACCAAAGTATTTTTAGTTTTCAAGTAGGTGTATGACCTGCACTTAACCCCAAATAAGTGTCTACTAAGTATCGCTTAGCCATTCTTAATCGTTACTAAATGGTCACACTTTTAATTCACAAGAAAAGGCGTAAAACTTACATTGCAAAATTTTAGACACATTCACAGGACCATATCTCTTAATCCATAAAAGATATGAAGGTGAGGTTTTTACCCCTGTAAAGATACACGAGTCTAGTTTTCAGAACATTAAGCAAATCATTCTAATCGTTTACCAATCCACAGAAAATAAGTTTTTACTAACAGAAGGTCAAAACAGAAAACTTACTGAATTTCTAACTTCTACGGTTTTGGCCATAAATCCTAAACTAAAATAGAATTGATGTTGATTCCACTTGTAGGTGAAATATTATGATGTCTAGTATTCAACCAAGCTTTATAATCTTAACCTACTGTAAAATAACCTGGAGCAATTCATGTTTCCCAACGGAGTGTTCAGAATTGATTCACAACCGTAAAACGGCCATATCTCCTTCATCCGAAATCGATACAAGAGTATCCAACTCACCACATCAAGCTTAAGACTTTATATAACCAAATATGAAATTTAATCAGTAGGTCTAAAGCCAAAACTTTGTAGAAAAATCCCCGTTTATCTGCTGTCCTAAAACACTCCGCAAAAACCTACCTCTAAATCAATCAATAACACTTCCAAATCATCAATTGATCCATCACAAGGATAAAATACATCAAAGTGAATCATCTAACACCTCTTTTACTTCACTTATACCACTTAATCAAGATCAATCATACTAAGAGCATGAATGTTCATAAAAACTTAGAGATTGTACACATGCATTCAAAAATCAATAACCAACAATAAGGAGTTTATGAAGAGTAATTACAACACTAAGAGATATGATAAAGATGAATGAACACAAACCCTATGTCGGTTGTGTTCTTGGCTGTGGACTCCATCAACCAAACCAATCAAACCCTAACTTTTCTTGTTTCCAATCCTTCTTGTAATCACTTTATATCAAACCCTTTGCACCCTTGTAGCCTCTAATCAAATCAAAAACCCTAAAACTTCAAGTTCTTCAAAATCAATATTTTTCTAAATCAAATGCATGGTGACTTTTGTTATGGGGATAGATTAAGGTTAATTTTTGGAGTGATTTGGTGTAATAAAAGAGGGATTTGGGAATCAAGGTATAAGGTTTTTGAAGGTTTTTGGGGTTGATTGTTCGAACAGAGAAGAAGAGAGAAAGAAAGCACCGAATTTGATATTGTGTGCGTGTTTGGATCGGCTTAAATAGAAAAGAAGGAAAAAGGAAGTGTTTTATTTATAGGAGATTCATTAACTAGAATAATCCCTTCCTAGTTTGTAACGACATAAAAAATATATATAAGGGAAGTTTGTTTGAGCTTATAACCGGCCCCCTCTATGAGGGTGGGCTTGGTTGGGCTTTTGGTTGCTATTTTGTTAATTTACTTTGTTTCCTAGCCCGATAACCTATTTAACTTGCTAATTCTTATAATAACGCGATTTATTCGACGCGGTTTTTGACTAAACTTAAATAAAAGATGGAAAATAATAAAAATAAAATAAATTAAACTCTCATGGCTAAATATGGCTTTCGTTGATTTTTCGATCGATAAAACAGATAAATTTAAATTGTACGATTTGCGAAAGTTTTAAAATTAACGATTTTAATAAAAGTCGGCTAAAATAATAAAATGAATTCTTTAAATTTATGAAAATAAATACGAGATTAGAATTAGTAGTGATCTTAAATACAAGGTTTTACATCCTCCCCTCCATATGGAAGCGACGTCCCGGCGCTCTCTCCCTCATATTAGCCTTCCCCTTGTTCACGAAAAGATGCGGATACTTATTCTTGACAAAATCTTCCCATTCCCAAGTGAACTCCGAACCTCGATAAAGCTTAGCTGGTTGTCAAGTTAAAAATCATTTAGTGGAAAGACAGGGTTTTATCATTCCCTCAGGTTCGAGAAGTGAAAGGTGATTTGGATTCTACCGAGTTCTCGCGGCAGTTCAAGTTTATATAGCTTGCTAACGTGTTCGAAAGGTTCAATAAAACAATTAAATAAGGTCGCAACTGAAATTGAATAAATAATAGTCAATGCATCAAATGTTTGCAATGTGCGTAGGTACGGATCAATTGTTATAAAGATCCTAAATGAAATGATTAAATATTTGTATTGATGGGAAACAGAACAAGCGAAAACAAGGAATTGATATGACATTACTAAGATCAAAGATGCATAATTCAAAGCAAATGATCAATTATACGAATAAACATGAATCAATGGAAAAATACAGATCTCACAAAATAATAAGAGTGTCCATGAGAAGAATTAACCGAGTATAATTGTTTGTGAATAGGGAATTCCGAAAATGAGAGATTAAAGATTCCAAGAACAAGGTAGCGAAAATCAATAATCAATACAACGAAAGAATGTGTAGGTCATAAAAGAAGAATAATCTCAGCATTGCGAGAGGAATGAATGAGAGTATATGAAGAAACAATAAAATATATCGCGAGCATGTGGAATATGAATATGTCAGCAGCTCAAGAGAGCACGTAAAAAAATATATGAACAAATGTAGTAAGGATCAAAAGAGTAAATATGGAGGATGACTCACATAAATGGATCACGAATCAAAGAAGTATAGAGAATCATTTGTACGAATATAAATCAAACAAAGGATTAATTGATCATAATAAAGGTAGGATAGAATTAGATTTCAAGAATATCAATTTACAGTAACAGTTAAAAGAAATAAAGGTAAGGAATCATGAAAGACTATAGAGAGTCATTCGCGAAATTGACCAATGCAAATAAGAGAATTAATATCAGTAGTTGAGAGAGGCAGATATCAAAGAAGTAATATATCAAGGATGTTACAATGGGATGCGAGAATTTAATTTTATAAACAAGTAATTGTTGAAGAGAGTGAATATACCCGTACCACAAAGCAACAATACATTAAGAATTTTCAAAGAAACGTTTTAAATAAAAGTCGTCATCATTAACTATGATGGTCGAGATTCTCTCTTTAGAGCGGGGCTGCTTGTTGTGTTGTTCCCAAATGATATTTTGGTCGAAAGATGTGTTCTTCATTAGTGTGGTTTGTCTCAAGGGTCTTTATGCGTGATTTGTTCTCGGCATCTCATATCTCGTTCCGTTCTGGACGAAAGAGCATGTCAGCCATACGTCGGCCATAAGTCGTTTGATGGATATTGAACTTTAGCGATTATCTTCTTGGCGGTATGATTCTCCAGTATCACAAGAAGTAGGGGGAAGGAATGAGTCGTGTTCCCAAAAGTAGGTGTTCTCAGACGGCACATTACGAGGGAATAGGTTAATAGTCGTATTCTAATTAGTCGACATGCTTCTATGTAGTAGGTTACGTGATGACGTATGCGTCTTAAAAGTACGAGGTGAGTTTTCAAACTCGAAGTCGAATAATAAAATAACCAACGTGATCGACAAACTATGTCGAGTTTCGATATCATCATGAAGAGAATTTAGTAAAGTCGTGAAAAAGTTTTGGAGATTATCGTATCACTTACGATATCTTGAAATAAACGAAACCATCGTGTCACTTACAACGTCTTAGAAGATGCTTAGTGTTCATATCGGCAACCGTTATATATAAAATATAGAGGCACTCTACAAGTTAGACATAAGTGATCGAACATAGTCGACATTTATATAAATTACTTTTATATAAATATATAGCGGTACTCTCGAAGATAAGCGTGAGAGTTCGAAAAGAAAGTCAAGTATTTTGTAATCATTATTCAAATAATACTAATAGTAATGCTAGAGGGAGTGAATATAAGAAACCAGGAAGTACGCGCGCACGGATATCGGATAACACAAGGAGAGACTCTAAATTTTGAAAAATAGTCATAGTCTAGGTTTTCAAAACGACCCAGTTCTCTATGACGTGTGCTTTGATACCAATCTGTGACACCCCCAAATTTACAACAACGCAGCGGAATACAACATTGGGGTGCTACTTCATAGTCTATAAGCACAAGTCACGGAAACCGACCTCAAAAGAGACGTTTTAAAAATAAGTTTTCACATTCGACAATCAAAAGATCAGAGTTTACAAACAGGTCCCAAACAGTTTTAACAAAACACAATGTTTTAAGAAATAAAGTTTTATCGAATGTGAGAAAATGTAGAGTCTCCAAAATACATATCCGTGCTGCTTCCCTCCGAGCAAATAAACTTGAGAAAATACATGCAAAAACGTCAACAATAATGTTGGTGAATTCATAGGATTAAGTAAAACAGTATTGAAATAAATCAAGTAGTATTTCAGTAAGAAAAGTAGCGTTACAACGTTTAAGAGAATTGGTGTCGAAATCCAAGTGGTGATTTGATAAATCAAACAATATTCAATAGTAGACTACAAGGTTTAAGATCAGTCAACGACAGTATTTCAAAGTATAATTCAACATTATTGCATTGAGCTCATGACACCGAACCTTGACCATCGTGCATAACATGTATGTAAATAAAGTGTCCTAGTGCTAGGTATTATTGCCTCATACCTAGGTTTCTCAATACAAAGTGTCCGACAACAGTTGAGGTGTTCACATAATTGGATCCATACCTCCGGATTGGGTGGTCAACCCAATAGATCTATTTATTGTATTAGCTTTCACCCATAATAGGTAATTGACGGTTTACGAAATTAGGGACTTTGGCAATAGTGACTCATGCAGATAATTTCATAAGCGGGTCAGGCATACCCTTCCAGCACTTGTGTCCATTTTAAAACAAGTAGTATGTTCAAAACTCACGATTTTAATAATAATAAATGTCTCAAAATCGTATAGTAACAACAAATCAATCTTTAATGAATTTCATAGTAAACAACCATTCTCAAACATATATTGAAATCATGATGGTAGGCAAGTAAAGGCTTTAGTAAAAACATTTCATGTAAACGCTCAATAATAGAAATCAAAAATTTCATAATAAAGCGAGCAGTATTCTCACCCCGAAAGCAATTTAAGAACACCATTAAAGAGAAAATGTGGTGCGAGAACTCACCGTAAGTAGGAAGATACGAATGAGAAACAATATGAGAAGATACTCCAAAGATTGGTCGAGACCTATAAAGCAAGTCCGCGACTTAGAATGATACATAATATCATTTATAATAATTTAGTTATACAAATACTAGTTAAATAAAATCCTGGAAACAAGAACCAATATTGTGCACCAAGACTAAACCAAAGTATGTTTTTAGTTTTCAAATAGGTTATGACCTCACTTAACCCAAAATAAGATGTCTACTAATTTATCTCTTAGCATTCTTCAATCTTTACTACATGTTCACGACTTTTAATTCATCAAGAAAAGGGCGTAAAACTTACATGCAGAATTTTAGACACATTTCACAGGACCAACATCCTTCAACCAAAAAAATATGAAGGTGAGGTTTTCAACCCTGGAAAGATACATGAGTCTAGTTTTCAGAACATTAATCCAATCATTCTAATTGTTTACCAATCCACAGGAAATAAGTTTTTACTTATAGAAGGTCAAAATAGAAAACTTACTGAATTTCTAACTTCTACGGTTTTGGCCATAAATCCTAAACTAAAATAGCAATGATGTTGATTCCACTTGGAGGTGAAAGCTTATGATGTATAGTATTCAACCAAGATTTTTAATCTTAACCTACTGTAAAATAACCTAGAGTAATTCATGTTTTCCAACGGAGTGTTCAGAATTGGTTCACAACCGTAAAACGGCCATATCTCCTTCATCCGAAACCGATACAAGAGTATCTAACTCACCACATCAAGCTTAAGACTTTATCTAACCAAATATACAATTTACTCAGTAGGTCTAAGCCAAAATTTTGGAGAAGAAGCCCCGTTTATCTGCTGTCCTAGAACACTCCGAAAAAACCTACCTCTAAATCAATCAATAACACTTCCAAATCATCAATTGATTCATCACAAGCTCAAAATACCTCCAATGATCATCTAACAACGCTCTTTTCCTTCAACTTATACACTTAAATCAAGATCAATCATACTAAGAGCATGAATGTTCATAAAAACTTAGAGATTGTACACATGCATTCAAAAATCAATAACCAACAATAAGGAGTTTATGAAGAGCACTTACAACACTAAGAGATATGATAAAGATGAATGAACACAAACCCTATGTGGGTTGTGTTCTTGGTCATGGACTCCAACAACCAAACCAATCAAACCCTAACTTTTCTTGTTTCAAATCCTTCTTGTAATCACTTTATATCAAACCCTTTGCACCCTTGTAGCCTCTAATCAAATCAAAAACCCTAAAACTTCAAGTTCTTCAAAATCAATATTTTTCTAAATCAAATGCATGGTGACTTTTGTTATAGGGATAGATTAAGGTTAATTTTTGGAGTGATTTGGTGTAATAAAAGAGGGATTTGGGAATCAAGGTATAAGGTTTTTGGGGTTGATTGTTCGAACAGAGAAGAAGAGAGAAAGAAAGCACCGAATTTGATATTGTGTACTTGTTTGGATCGGCTTAAATAGAAAAGAAGGAAAAAGGAAGTGTTTTATTTATAGGAGATTCATTAACTAGAATAATCCCTTCCTAGTTTGTAACGACATAAAATAAAAAATATGTATATATAAGGGAAGTTTGTTTGAGCTTATAACCGGCCCCCTCTATGAGGGTGGGCTTGGTTGGGCTTTTGGTTGCTATTTTGTTAATTTACTTTGTTTCCTAGTCCGATAACCTATTTAACTCGCTAATTCTTATAATAACGCGATTTATTCGACGCGGTTTTTGACTAAACTTAAATAAAAGATGGAAAATAATAAAAATAAAATAAATTAAGCTCTCATGGCTAAATATGGCTTTCGTTGATTTCTTGATCGATAAAACGGATAAATTTAAATTGTACGATTCGCGAAAGTTTTAAAATTGACGATTTTAATAATAGTCGGCTAAAATAATAAAATGAATTCTTTACATTTATGAAAATAAATACGAGATTAGAATTAGTAGTGATCTTAAATACAAGGTTTTACAACATCTTAAATAATACCAGTACCACTTAATCACACAACAACTACTATAAACTTACAAATATTAAAAACAAGGCATTTTATAAAACATAAATTAATGAGACAATTCATCAAACACCTTTATATGCATGATAAAATTGGGACATACATCGTTTATAAATAACATGCAGCTCAAATTAACTAAGAATGATGCAAAGATATTGATCTAAATATGATTGCAATTTAATAAGATATGAAGATATACTCATACGACAATTACTAAACTTACAAATATAAGGTAATTTTTTGAAACTTAAATCACTGAGGCAAATTATCAAACACCTAATATGCGTGTTAAAATAGAAAATAATATGTTATTTTCTTTACAAATTAAAAGAAAATAACAAAGTAATGCGAGGGACAATATAACTGAAGAGCAACGGAGCTGGTGACAGTAACGACGGTGGGTTTGTATGTAAGAAAAACTGACCTCGAACTCTTTTGATAAGTTAAAGGTTGCGTTTAGTTAGTGATTGAATCAAACATGTCTTTTTAAGAAAGTGAAAAGTTTCGCAATATTCTTTTTAAGAAAGTGAAATAGTTCAAATTATAAATTTTAACTATTTGAGAAGTGTAAATAACGAGGTTTGGGAACCCGCGCTACGTGGCGAGGTGTTCATGTACCGTGTTGTTTTATAATTATTTGATACTTGTCGTGACTCACTGAATAACGACTTGCTAAGTATATATTTAAAAGATAGCTAAGACGGACTTAGTCAATTTTTGACGGATTAAATAAAAATATGTTAAAGCTTGTAGAATATTAATTATCTAATCTTACACACAAAAGAATGAAGAACTAGAGAAAGATATGTGAGATGAACACTTCTAGAGAGAGAAAGAAAATGAATAAAAAATTAAATTAATAAAAGTAAACAACCAACCTTCTCCAAGGCATGGAGTGGGGTATAAATACTTAGTCCATGGCCGGCCATGGTATTCATGATGGGCTTACCATGGGCCTTGGGCCTTACTAGCTTACTTAAGTTATAACAATTATACTACGAGCCCGACATACAATAATTATGGTAGTGACCGATACTTTCGTATATCTAACAATCTCACAGTCACTCTATTTTACAAAAACTTAATCCTAGCTTACTATGCTTATCTTTAGTCCTGAGCTCGTAGTCTTTAAACTTCAATCATGAACTTGTGATATGTTGTAGTGATCTTTTTACTTTTAGGCTTCAACTTGTATCTTTGACTAGATAGAATGTGATCTTGAACTTCTTGAGATCATCAACCAAGCATAATCTCTTTACATCATCTTGTAATCTTGCCATCTTGTGATCTTGTGACTTTGGACCGACACGCTCATACTTTTCTTGATATCATAACTTGAAAGCTTTAAGGATGTGTTTATCTTACAGTTCTTTAACTTTGACGCTTCAAGAAGGACATATAGTATCAGAGTAGCGAAAGTCTTGATACATGTACTTGAGCTTTCATGAAGTCTTTATAAATGTCAGTCGAGTATGAGCATGCGGTTATGAATCTTTGAGTCTAGTGAAACCAGGTACCTCCACGTCCATCTTTATATATTCCTGAAATAAAACAGTTAGCAGTAAATCTGGGGGACGAATATGGCTTTGTCATTCGCTCGTGTTTGGTTGAAGTAACCTTCTAATCCTTGAGGATTGACCTGTGATAAGGTAGATTCAATTTAAGAAGAATCTCCTTGACAGGATTTCCAACATAAGTATTGAATCTTTCTAACACATATGTATTAGATTCATCTTACTCAGCATGTTCTCATTACCAGAACGTCTCAAAGCAGACAGCACTGTATGAGTAAACCAGCGAGTTACTATCTCACCGATTGAAATAAAAATTGATTTAAAAAAATCAATCGACGTGTTACTTACTAAAGTGTTTTTGCGACACATCGAGAGTTTTAAGCATTTCAAAATTCACCAATCGTCAATTCATATCCTGAAACAAGTTTGATTCAAAATAGAATCGCACCACCATCATTTCTTTCGCAATTGTTACATTGCTTAGTGGGTATAAAGCGCACTATCACCTACCAGAGGCTTGTTGATGGTGCTCAAGCTGTATTTTTATCCATCGTCATTGGTGAATAACTTACGTATCACTCGAATGTTCTCTGGGCAAATCACAAGGAGATGCGTAGGACTCTTAATATATTTCTTGTTATTTCATATTGTGTGAACTTGCAAAGGTGTCCTAATAGAATTTATGATGTTCTCGTTTGGCTCTAGAATCAATAGTGCATTTTGGTTTTAGGTAGATCGAGGTTGAGCAGACTGCCACCTTTTGAATACAAACAAACTCGGAGTGAGAAATTGATAGAAATGCAATGTAATCTCCGTAAGAAAGAAACAAAATCTTTTGAGAGAGAGTCTTAAAAGTGCTAGCGGAGGGTGTATTGCATCAGTGGTCAAGATGTCCAGATCTTTAAATGGCAGCAATCATCTTCTTTGTGGATTTCTTGACAACAAATTGTTATTGAACACCGTTATGCCTAATTTTAAGGATGGCTTCTGTCTTTTCACCATTTATCTTACAAACTTTTTCTTTTAATTCTTCAACCACTCTTAAGCTTCACCGAGACGTTGCAGCGCCTATACCTGTTGAGTTTGGACCAGTACTAGCTTCACAGCTCAGTCAGCACTTTAAACCTCTTCTCTATAGCTTCCATCAGAGTCTTGGCACTTTTGTAGGTGTTGAACTTTAGTTGATGTTCATTAGGGAGAGTCATCAATAGAGTACCTCTTGCCTTTAACTCATTCTTCCTTGCTAGCTTTTGTTCTATAGTAGTAGGAGGTACTGATGTCTCAACACCATTAATAGTTCTTGTTGTCAAGGGTGAATTACCATTTATGATTACTTCCCAAAGAGCATAATCAGTCATTAAGAAGTAATGTTCGATCCTCATCTTCCAAAGCTCAAATTCGCTTGGATTAAGCACTAGAAGTTTTACAACAGCAACCACTTATGCAGATACTGACTCCATCTTTTCTTGAAATAAATAGATCTTGTGTGTAGAATGGTTCTTCTTATTTAAAGTTTCTCAAAAAAGCTCTGATACCACTTGTTGATCCCACTTGAATAGATCTTGCTTAGCTTGTAAAAGGCTTAGTTATATTGAATAAATTCAAGACAACTATGATAGAAACTTTGATTGAATATATCAAAGACTATGTGGAATCTAGTTTATGATACTAAGAAGAATAAGTAATAAAATAGTAACAAACAAGATTGTATAATACCAAACTTTAAGCATCAATATATTAATATGAACAATCTTGATAGTGTTAGGGTTATACAAAATCTTGAAGCTATAAATGACTAAATATGAAAGATGATATATATAAACTACATGCCCTAGGGTCTCCTTTTATACACCAAGGAACCCTAATGGGCTTATAACGCATTTTCTATTCATACATATCTTTTCCTAAAATATCTCATACATGTCTCTTTAGCAGTACTAAAACAGACTAACAGTACTAACTAAGTGTAACAGCATAAACTCTTCTAGCAGTAGTAACATTTTGTACTGGCAGTACTAATATTACACTAGTAGTAGAAATGACTTAGAACTTTTTCTTCAATCTTGAGCAGCAGCAGTAACTCCAACCAGCAGTTGTAACTTGAACCAACAGTAGTAACTGTTAAGAATCCTTTTATTCCCAACACATATATATCTTATGCTATTGATCTATGAAATAACACTCTTAGATCCATATTTCGCTGCGACCCAATTTGGGGGTGTTACAACTATCCTATATGTGAGATATGTGGAAGCTATGATCATAATACTCATGGTCATAACAGGATTATTTCTCTAAGAAGAGGAATCAAACCTAGAAACCCTCAACATTTCATACAAAACTGTTAAACATGTGGTAGCAAAGTTCATACCACATCTGATCATAATGACATTGAGTGGTTCAGGAAAAGAGAAGCTCTTCAAGCTAAGAAAGTTGAGTCTTTTAAAGCAAGTAAGACTAAATCATCAAGTGCTCTAAAATCCAAGACTCCCACTAAAAAGTGGGTTTCTAAACAAAACTAACCATCCTAATCCTATTTTGTGCAGTGTAACATCAGGAAATATTTATCATGTTTGAACAATTTTCTGACAAATAACATATCAGAGTTTACCTGCACAAATATAGGACGTACCAGGACCTGAAGGAATGTATACAAATAACTCTACATATACCAATGAAGGTTATGGCTATGGTATAGTTTTCAAAAAGGGGTAGGAAAGTAAATGGTTTACAGAATGAATAACTGAAATGCTTTTAACAACAGAGAATTCTTCATAAAACCTTATGAAGAAAAATCAAATGTTATTAAAGCAGAAATCTCACCTGGCCAATATGGTCAAAATGATTAAATTAATCATAATGATCAATTTAAACAAAAAAAACACACCAATGAAAACCAATTCATTGATAACCTCACAAAACTAAAGGTGTTCAGATCTCTGAACTCTTATCCTCTCTAAATGGAAGATACTTCAGATCATGATGCAATTCTAATTCTTTTCAATAAAGGAGGAATTTGGCATTGTAATCATAAGGCAATGATGCTTGACTTAATCATCAACTGCATAAAGGCATAAATCATGATAAAATCCTACTCCAGTTACAAGACTTAAAGTAATCAGGATCCTTCTTGCCTTTGCCACATACATAACTTCATAGTTTATCAAATGGATGTCAAAAGTATATTCCTCAATGGTAAACTAAAAGAAGAAGTTTATGTCAAACAACCTCTAGGTTTTGGGATGGAGTGAATTTCTCTACCATTGGACAAAGCCTTTTATAGACTTAAACAAGTTTTAAGAGCATGGTATGAAACTCCTCAACCTTTACCACTGAACATAATTTTGTAAAAGGTATGATAGATAACACTTTGTTTATCTACAAAACTCAAACAAATGTGATCTTGGTATAAATTCATGTTGATAATATTTTCCTTGGATCCATCAACATAAAGGTGTGCAAACAGTTTACTAAGCTGATGACTCAAAGATATGAAATAAGCATGATAGGTATCCTAACCTACTTCCTTGGATTTCAGATTAAACAATCTAAAAGAGGCATTTGAATCAATTGAGAATGAATGACAAAATTGGTTCATTAGTAAATACTTAAATTGTACCCCCTAACATGTTAGGACCTAATCTCAATGGCAAAGCTATAAATGAGTCTCAGTACAGAGGTATGATTGGATCACTAATGAACCTAATTGCAAGCAGACCTAACATTCAAAATATCAACCGGTCTCTATGCAAGACATCAAGCAAACATAAGGAATCTTACCTTATTGTTATCTTCAGGTACCTAAAAGGTACTCCCAGTCTCGGTCTTCAGTATCCAAGATGTTTAGTTCTTAACTTAAAAAGGATACCAAGACTCTGACTGTGCTGAATGCAATGGTCTGTTGCTAGAAGGCAAGCTTGTCTGCTGAAGTACGAATAAGCAGCACTCTGTCATTATGTTCTCAACCAATGCTGAAGATATAGCTTCTTGTGGATGTTGTGCCAACATACTATAGATAGAGTCAACCACTGAATATGATATCATATATGAAAAGGTACCTATAAAAATCTAATTTCGCACATAAAATAATTAATTGTTAAACTAGGTAAGCTGAACATTGAGTCAAAACCTGAAGTTTCAGTATTAACTAAAGAAAACTAAAGGTTCAGTGCTTTCATCCAAAACTGAACAAATTTTCACATATCAAGTGTCAGTTTAGTTTTTTCCTATAACCTTTAGTTTACTTAAGTGAAGTAACTAATCAATCACATATGTCTCATTCATGGATTTGCATGAGCATTTATGGTTTTGTTGCCTTTGATGGAGCACCAATATTGGTTAAATCAATAACTGAG
>BQNB010048643.1:3767-42461 GCA_026074375.1 Tanacetum coccineum
GTCTCGACCTCCACCAGAGTGTGTACTTATGGAAGAAGACCAGGCTAGATCAAACTCTGGACAAAGTCATGTGGTTCAGGCTGGACCAAACCCTGAACCCATGCATGAAGACTACGTTGCTACATTTTTCCCTCAAGTACATGAAAGCTTGAAGCTTGCAACTGAGGAGCACGTCCACATAGAGAATCCACCAAGCTCATTCGGGACTCTCTCATCAATGAAGAATCTTGATGATGCATTTACCTTTGGTGATCAATTCCTTAATGATAAACCAACTGAAGAATAACCAGGTAAAGCTAATGTAGAAACCGAAGTTAAGTCCATGGTAACTGTTCCCATCCATCAACCTTCTTCACCAGTTCCTCCACTATCCACTCCAATCATCGATCTCACACCTCCCAAACCTGCGTCACCTCCTGCTCAAGAACCCATCTTTACAGCAACAACCGCAACAACAACAACACCACTTATACTACCACCACCTCCACCACAACAAAGCACTACAGATCCTGCGCTAGTTACTCGTGTCTCTGCACTGGAAAAGATATGTGCTAACTTTAAGAAGAAACACAAGATCCAGGACAAGACTACTCAATCTCTTTCATCCAGGGTTTTCACGTTGGAGAATCACGATTTGTATTCGAAGATTGACAATTACATCAATGAGACCGTTGCAGAAGCTATACACAACGCTCTCCAAGCTCCAATTCGTGAACGGTTTAGAGAGTTGTCAGAATTTGAGATAAAAGAAATTCTTCATGATTGGATGTTTGAAAGTGGCTCCTACAGATCACATCCTGAGCATACAGCCTTCTACGACGCTCTTGAGTTATCTATGGATCGTGAAAACAAGGAAGAGTTCATTGAAACAACAGCCAAGTATCGTACGAGACGTCGTAATGAACAAGATCCTCATCCACCTCCTCCAAAAGACTCTGAACAAAGCAAGAAGAAAAGGCATGGCTCTGAAGCTTTGGCTTCAAAATAACCTCCAGTTCAGAATTCCTCGGCTTGGAAGACTTCTGACACAAAAGAAGCTCCTTCTAGCTCCTCCAAGCAAAAGACTGCCTCTCAATCTAAACAGCCTATTGATGACGTTCCAATACCAGATGATGTGCATTTCTTAGACTCAGAAGATACCGGTGCTACCCACATTCCAAAGATCAAGACTCGACCAGACTGGTTGAAGCCGTTACTAAAAGAAGAAGCACAAAAAACACCTGAACCAGACTGGGTTATCCCTCCAAATGATTTACCTGAGACTGAGAACAACTGGGCTGATGCACTAGCCAAAACATATAAAGATCCAGAAGAAAATAAGTTACTTCGAAAAACTAGAGATATGGGATCCTTCATCAACTGGTATTGCAAACAGATTGGGAAGTCAAAGCTCGTCAAGCTGATTTAGAAGGTACAACTTACAAGTTAGTCAGACCATTTCACAAGAATAACATATCCCTCCAATTTCATATGGAAGAGTGCCACTTGTTACTAACAGATCAGATTGATTTGTTAAATTCTAATGGTAATCGAGTCGTGCACGACATCAGCAAACCATTACCTCTAGGAGGTCCACCAGGTCAGGTAACAATACAAACTCAATACTTCTTCAATAAAGACCTGGAGTATCTTGTATCAGGTGACAAAGAAAGAAGGAATGCTCTGTCAATATCCAAGTTGAAAGCGGCTTACTATCCAGACTTCGGGCTTAAAGAATTAGTACCTTCACTATGGATTGAAAGTGAACGTGACTATGATATTAGTGCAGCCTACGGTATTTCACACTGATGGTTCAAGCACAAGGAATTATACATTACAAGACACAGTACCCCTTCTAATCGCAGTGCAGTCAGATACCACATGAAGATTCTTAGTGTTGTCAGTCTCAAGACCTTCTCCAGATACGGTTACACATACTTGAAAGAGATTGTTTTACGCAGAGCTGAATAAAAAGAATACAAGATCTCGGAAGCCGACTTTAAAAATCTACATCTGAATGATTTTGAAGACATGTACATGCTTCATCTTCAAGGCAAGCTCAACCACTTATCTGGAGCTGACAAAGTTTATCTATTCAACGCAGTCAACTTGTGGATTAGGAACATAGTCATTAGACAACGTGTGGAAGACTTGCAACTTAGTATTGAGAGCTATTAAACAAAGCTCAACCTTACACAGACGAACTGGGATGCAACTGACTTTTTATTCAAAGAAGATTACACCATTGTCCACAAGCCAAGGACCGTAATCTACATAGATAGGAATAATCAGAAGAAGGTGATAAGGGAGACTGAGCTGCACAAGTTCAGCAATGGCACGTTGATGAGAATTCTAGAAAAGCTGGATGTCATAGTCAAAGACTACGTGTTGTTCAAGTTCAACCCTGGCATGGAGCATAGGATTTGGTCTGAGGATGATAAACAGAGGAGTCAATAGTTTATAAAGCTTATTGAGAGAAGGCTCAAGATCAAGCGGATTTTCAGGAGTCTTGAAAGCTTTGTTAGTGGAAGGTTAAGAGACATTGAATATAAACTCATCCAGAGAACATAATGATTTCATCATTCTGATACTTAGGTCAATATCATCTTTATTGAATATTATATCTTATTATTATGTAGTGTATCTTAAGGTGTTAAGTGTTAATGTATAAATTTTTCATGAGTTTTTCGTTAAACTCAAAATCTTTCAAAAATATTATACTTGACACTCACACATACCCTCCTAGATTGAGGGGGAGCATTAATATGTTTCCTAATCGGCTTGTGAATAATTGGCACATTTTCTCCTAGTTTTTCTAACATATTTGAATCAATTGATATCCAAAATATCAAAGGGTTTAAAATTTTTGATAAGGGGGAAAAATGTGATTAAAATATGAAAACTTATAAAAATGTGATTTTATGGACTCATGTGTGTACTCCATCCCTCATGTGCTAAACACTTTTGAATATCGATGCACATGTTGAGGGGGAGCATTTCTGAAAAGCCAAAATAATCAAGGTATAAAAAGATTTGATATTTATATCACAAGTACCTTGGTTAAGTTTTTTCAAATGGTTTTATAGCAAGGAGAACAGTACCAAAAGACCGACCATAAATTTAATTTTATCAGAGTTATAAGGTTGGTAAGGTTAGGTATTAGTTCCCATGATCCAGCCAGAACCAGAGGGATCTACCCAGGGACAATCCACTAGTTAGTGTAGAAGTCCTTAGGTATGATATAAAAAGGAGTAAAAGTGAGAATAAGGGAATAGTGCCGACTGAGATGGAGCTAGTACTGGAACAAACCCAACAAGGTACTAGTCATGAAGTCTCGGTAAGCACTGAAGGGGTTGAAGAATGAAAAAGAATTGTAAGGATAAAGGGTGAAAAGAAAGAAGCCCTCCATACACTTAGGCAGAAACCGGGTCAATGCATAAACTATCAAAAACACTAAGATGTTGTCTGGTATTGAAGATAGTCATCATGGACCCAGTGACGCAATGCACAACCCTCCCTAGCCACTCAAGGTCTCTCAACAGACTCTTGTTTCATTTCTCACAGAGATTCACGCATTTCTATCGACTTTCTCACTCCGAGTTAGTTGATATTGAAAAGGTGGCAGTCAGCTCCAGCCTCCGATCACTAAAACCAAAATGCACTATTGAGTCTAGAGCCAAGAGATCATCCATAAATCTCATTAGGACACTATTCCAATATACTTGTCTTTCACACACTGTGAAAACAAGGAATATCTTAAGAGTCCTACGCATTATCCTTGTGGTATTGCTAGAACATCCGAGTGATACTTAAGTATTCACAGTGAAGATGGAAATCCTGCTAGAGCCAACATCAAACAAGCTCTAGGTAGGTGACTTGTGAGATCCTAAATGGATCAAACTTGTGACACTGGATATCGATTCGGTCCAGATTATGAATTGACGGTTGATGAATTTTGATAAACGCTTAAAACTCTCGATGTGTTACAAAAACACTTTTACAAGTGACACGTCGATTGATTTTCAAATCAATTTTCTCTTCAATCGGTGAGATAGTAACTCACTGATTCACTCATATTGTGTTGTCTGCTTTGAGACGCTCCGGTATTAAGAACGGCTAGTGCAGCTGCGAAACCCTGTCAAGGAGATTCTTTGGAATTCTACCTGATCACAGGCAGTATTTATACTGATTAACGGGGAACCATGGTTATTACAACCGTATTCGACGAAAGTGAACAAAGACTCTTTCGTTTATTACTAACGTAAACCTGCAGGTATTCCCAACGGTAGCAGCTGATAGCCGGAGACAAGTCAGATTCATAACTGCATGCTCATATTCTACCGACACATCTTAAGACATCATGAAAGCTCAAGTAAATGTTTCAAGGCTTTCGCTACTCTGATACTACACGTCCTTCTTGAAGTGACCAAGTGTTAAAGTTAAATAACTTTAAGAACAAAGAATATTCAAGGTTTCAAGATCAAGAAATGTATGAGCATGTCGATCCAGAAGTCACAAGCACAAGATAGCGAAAGATCACAAGATGATGATTAGAGATTACATTTGGCTAATGATCTTAAAGAAGCTCAAGATCACACACAAGTCGAGTTAAGGAGCAAGCTCAAGATTAAAGATCAAAGATCACTTCATCAAAGTACAAGATATCAAATGAAGAATCAAAGACTACGAGCTGGAACACAAGAACAATCAGAAGATTGCTGAGCTTAAATTAGTATTTTCTAGGGTGACCTCCCTTAGGAGGAGATTGTTACATTTAAGAAAAAAGACTCGGTCACCTCGTGTATTTTACAGTTTATCGTAGCTCGTAGTTTAATGTTAATCGTATGACATACAGTAATGGGACGGGTATAAACCCACACGTGTAAGCCCATACCAAGTCCATTGGGCCGGTTTTGTAAAGGATATAAATACCTCTTCCATCCCATGGAAGAGGTGGTTGGTCATTTCATAATACAAGCATTCACTTTTTCTCACTAGAACTTTTCTCTCTAGTCTTTCTCTCTCTAAGATTCGGCCTAACCCATAATCTACCATCGTGTTATGATATCCAATATCCTACACGTTATATTGATCAAATGCTATAATCATATCTAGATATTGGTATTTAATTACTTATTTATGGATATTTAGGTTTTACGGAACAATTCTGGAAAAGGAAAGGAAAATGATGTAGTTTTGGAGTAAAACGAAGTAGTCCGTATTCTTGAATAAGGAAGGATACGACGTATCCATTTCTTGTGCATACACCGTATTAAGCTACTCGAATACGCCAAGAATGAAGCCCATATCCAAGACAACACACCGTATTCCACATTATAGGATACAACTTATAGAGGCCCTAACTAAAGAATTTGTCCCAACGCATTGAAGGATGACTGTATCGCTATCAATTCCCGATACGGTGTATTAAAGGAGAGTAAATGTTGACTTATTAAGACAAAAGGAAAGTATGTGGCCTTCACGCATACGTCAGGATACAACGTATCCATTGTGGTCGATACGCCGTATCGCGCGACTCGACAGAACTTATAAATAGAGACATAAATCCGCGAATTTTAGACACATTCTTCTAATAACCTAGTTCGTACAAGAGACACAAAAATCACCATCCATCATCAAGATCAAGTGGGGGAACCTAGTTTATATGTAAATTATCAATCGGTCTGTTTCTTCAATTTTGTAATGTTTTCGTTTATCCAATCTTTGATTATTACTTGTGTACTTGCTACTAAGATTATGGGCTTGTACCTTTTGGTGTTAGCTGTTTTACGACTACAATGTTTATTTAGTTATATTGTTTGTTTCGATTCTCATTGTTTATGAATTTTGGATAGTTTTGCTATGTTTATCATAAAGTGTTCGTTTATATGCTTGTGAATTAGGTTTATTGCTAGATTATACAAGCTTAGGAGCCCTCTTATGTCTTTATACTTCGAATCTTAGTAGGTTCTTGTTGGCGGCGAACTTATGTAGACAGACTTGCCAATATCCCTATTAGGACTAGTGGTAGAAAAGACCCTAGGTTAGACTGAGGTATCAAGGCATATAAGTTAGTACACACGTATTATTAGAAGACAAACATGTGATATGCCGGTATTTAAACCTGTCGATAAATCGTAATAAAACTAGTTAACGGAATAAAATGCGTAGGCCATCCTAATCCCCTAACTACTCTCAGCATATGTATCAGCTTTACAACACAAGCCTAGGAAGCAGGTTTAACTTTCCAGAGTGTGTGGCCCAAGGATGTAGGTTAGGCACTATAGTATAAGGTGTAGGTGACAATGCAAGCTTTATTATTCTTAACCTTGTTCCTACATGACCCGATTAATTCGATCGGGCACTCGCCATCTGTTTTTATTATTCAACTATTTAACAACATAAAAAAATCATTGTTCAACTATTTGACAACATGAAAAACCAAAAGCTTTGCCCTCCCTTTCTATCTATCCAATTGATGGAAGGGCAGAGTCCTTTAGTGTCCCCCCAGTCAAGAATTGGGGCCCCACAATCACTATTTTCTCTCATGCCTTTCTTCGTTCATGGTTTGATATTCGGGTGTCCTGTACGTAGAGGAACCACACCAATCCATCCCGAACTTGGTAGTTAAACTCAATGTTAAACAACGGAATCATTACACTAATAGCAAACATAAACTGAATTAGACATTGTAGGATTGATTATGTGACAACTGACAATTTTACAGGTTAATCATTCATTATTAACTCGTAATTCCAATTTAACCTAAAACCGGGAGGTTATCCCGCGCATAGCAAGAAACGTCTTTGAACGTGCACCGACCTTAGACTAAGTTTAGTACATATATATTTAGCATATTACATTCATCATGGTCACGTTTTGCAACTTACTTAAATACGACTTTATAATATTTACGTATACTATCTTAATACTTTTACGTATGCATGCATGCACATAAAACCATCACCTTTTTTTTTTATCATAATACCTTCTAGAAAACCCTAGTAAAATTCAAAATTTATATTTATCCCTCTCGTTTCCCCCTCCTAGCCGCCCCTTTCTTTAATACCATACCAAACAATGTCTAAACTTTACTAAAATACATCATATAACACTACCTTAACTTAATTTACCTATCTTTAACCACTTCGTAACACCTTAATAATAATATCAAGTACATAAACCCCCATTAACCATCACCCTAACTGGCCCCCCATGTGTTTTCCCTAACACCATCACTTCATGTCTTTCCTACTTACCAACAATCTCATGAACAACACCATAAACCACCATCTTCTTCACAATGTCAAATCCTAAGTACTTTCACCCTTACACCCCCATTTCCCACATGAAATCTGCCCAAAACCTTTTTCTATAGTACTTGTTGTCTCCTAAATACTCACTTCCCTAACTAAGAACATTACATCTCGACCTAACTATAAAAACTAACTAGTTATACCTATCTTTTGTCCTATAAATAGAACCCTTAACTTCTCATTTCCCACGCTTAAACAAGAACAATACTACTCTTTCTCTCCCTCTCTGGTCCACTAACAGCAGCAACAACAAGAACAAAGGGTGCAAGGATCTTGGTTATTAAGTATTGGAAGCTTGGGTTTGTAGTTGCATAATTAGGGTTATCACATTAGAGTTTTCGGGTTACACTTCACAATACATTTATTTCATCAAGTAAGTTTATCCAATACTCATTTCATACTTATTTACATCTTGCATAACATAATATAAACATCTTATTTCACCTATATGTGTTGTTGCATTAAAATGGATTTTGAAAGGAAAGTTGTGCATGTTTTGATGTCGGGCACAAATATAGGTTTTCACCCTTTATAAAAATGGTTCTTGCGTGGGGTTTAGCCTCTTGACACTATACTTTGACATTAGATATAATACATAAACCAAAACTAAAGCTTACAACATTGTTATAACATTTTTGTTACGAAAATGGTGTAAAAAGCTTAATGTAGAACCTTGCTGACCAGCCCAAATTAGGCCATGTTTCGAGCTAGTTATGTTTAGAGTCGGGTTCTGGGGTAAACTAAGAAGTTGTAGATGGTATATCCACCTTTCCATAGCCGTTGGAATCACTAAAAACAGAGTTAAAATGAGTAAGTTACGGCCTTTTAAAACTCTGTCAAACTGCTTTGTATATGCTGAGTAAAGCTGAAAAATAATCTTAGTCTGGAAAACAGCAAAACCTTTCTGAGTAGCCAACTTTGGCACTGTTTTCGAGGCACTTAAGGTCCGAGCTGAGGGAAGTAACTTTTTAAAGTACTTAATACCTAATTTTTAAAAAGTTCGGACTCACGTCCTTAGGATCTGTAGCGAAGGAGATACGGGCTATTAAAACAGGCGACTGGTAGCTTTTGGAAATTGTTGAAAACACAAAAATTAATAATTTTACTTTTACGTGTGATGTGTGTGGATTGTAACACATACGTTTTATGATCCTCTAGGCAGTGTATTTAATCGTTGTAGTGTAGTATAGGCAAGACTCGGAGATTATTATCGTTCTCTAGGAGAATAGTTTGGGTAGGCTCGAATCAAATGTCACTAAGGTCTAAAGGCTGAGAGAAGATTATTTTTGTATTTTTATATTTTTTAGAAAGCAAGTAAAATCTCAAGTTTGAAAGGGGGTTGATCTAAACTAATTAACTACTAATCTACTTTTAAACTAATCTAATAGGGAAACTCGTATAAGTAAACAAATGTGCTCACTTAATCATGCACTACTCCTTAGTTTGCTCTTCCTAATCCTATTTCCAGTCACCCTTGTGATGTAATGTGTAAGTATTTCCTAATCCAGAAGCGAATTACACGAACCCACTTTTTATGCAATATTTCGTTAAGACAACACACAAGTAAGGTAGTATGAAGACTATTACAAGGCTCCTAAGAGTATATTACACGCGTTCAAACACTTAAAAGGTGATCAACCATATTAGGACAAGGTAGTATGAAGACTATTGTGATGGTATCTTTTCTACACAATCACGTTTCCCTAGACGTATTCGCAAGCAATTAAGAAGCTAGTTTTCTAGAGCCTAACGTGCACACCACTAACAAGAAGCAATAGTAAAAGTAATTACAAACTAAATTTCATGCAATCATAAGCAAACACATATAAATTTATCCTAACATGTTAATTGAAAGCGAAGAACAGTTAATCAAACAATATATAGACATATCGGAAGATTAAAGGGATAAAAGAACTTCACTTTAATTAAACATGGAGTAATGGTGGATACAAAAGGGTTTAAGAACCCTAAAAACGTCTGCACTAAGTCACCAAATCGTTCCCTAAGTATTACCCACAAATTCCACCCTTAAAACCTAAAAACTAAGGCTGTATATATAGGAAAATAATCGTGACGGCATCGCTTGTTAATTGCGACGCCGTCAACCCTCCGAATCTTCTATGGGCTTCTTTAAGTCGGCTACTTTAGACATCGTCACAAGAATCTTTGACGCCGTCCCTTGGGCCTTCTGACGCCATCACAGGGAATTGTGATGCCGTCTCCACGCACTGTATGCCCTCTTGATATCGAATTTCGTGTAGAGTTGAAATCTTGTCTGCTTATTCTCAAATTGAGTCCAAGTCATGTGTATTTCCTCTAAATGCCATCCAAGTGCTAAAAACACAAAAATAAACGATTAAGCACGTATTTTGGGGTTATTTGCATGATTTAGGGGGTTAAATGACCCCGAAAAAGTGCATAAAATGACACCTCATCGACGTAATCCACGTTTTAACTTATAAAACTTAAGTGCAATTGTGTAAGGGTGATATAGGGTTTATATAAATGCATACGCATCATTCCACTCTAGTTTTCAATATCCTAAAAGCATATTATTTGTTTAGGTTGCGGTTAGAGTTTTCGTGCATCGTTTTTCGTGCCTACCTTTTTCATTACCGATATTACTATTTGCTTGAGGTGAGTTTATATCCCCGCTTTAACTTGTTTATCACTATTTTACAAATCTCGGGGTGAGATACATTGCTTGTTTTTACTTATGGACGCAAGTAGCTTTTAAATGATTACGGATTAGCCAAAGTACTAATAACTCACTATGCCCATTATCATGAACCGTTCATTACTTGGTGTAAGCGCGAGTGTTATAAATAGATCTATTAGGATTGACATCCCCGTCCAAAGTTGGTGCTAGCATGGCCAACAGAGCGTATACCATGTCAAAATGCTAGGTGGTCTCAGGTTGGACACCTACGAGGGCACTTTACTTGCATGAATTTGCATAAATAACTTTGTTTGGCTTCGGTGTCATGAGCTTAGTGCAATCGTAATTACTTTTCTGGATATTGTATGCCATGCAATAATTACTTTAAATCTCGTGGTCCACACTTATCATTTACTAAAACCTATGAACTTACCAACTTTATGTTGACATTTTTAAGCATGTATTTATCAGGTGCTTAACTCGTAAAGAGATTTATGAAGTGCATTGGAGTCCGCATCATCCTTGCTTCATCTCATGAGATTTTACTTGCATTAAACCTATTCTCGTTATGTTAAAACTATGCTTTCTTTTGATGCAAACTTTAGGACCACTGGTTAAAACTTATTTATTGTTTAATGTATCAATGAGAATATCTTTTTAAACGACTCATGTAGAGGTCGTTCTCTTTTATCTTGTGCTTGTGTATTATGAAGTAACGCCCCCGATTACCTTTTCGCTGCAATATATTTGGGGGTGTTACAAATGCAGTTAACACTATTTCCACTATCTTGATTACGAACAACACTTTTACTTGCTTTCTAGAATAATTAGTAGTTAATTAAAATACAACTCGTGACAACCTCTCAAGTTAAAACCCCCCAATTAGCTTTAGAACCTTAGAATTACTTTAGATTTTAACCGTTCTTTGCGAATGATCCGTACTTTCCATATAACTAGCTACATTCGATCGGGTACACTGCTCATTAGTACTTAGTCTATATAGGTTAGTTGGTTAAAATATAAATTTAAAACTAGACGTTATAAAATACATCAACAACGCTCCCTATTTCTTTATTCACGATTCATAGTTAGATGTTTATGACCTATTCCTTATATATCTAGTATAACTCTTAAGCTTTAGACTATCTAAATCCATAATTGCTTTTAATTATTCTATGTCTTGAATCATCTTCGATTCAATTTCCACACCACTTTGGAATTCATATTCTGTAATTTATCAAACCTCTTTCGAACATAAAACTCAATTGCATTTCACACATTTTTCCTCCCCTTTCAAAGGATTTGGCCAAACAAATCATTCTTCGCTCATACAAAATCTCATATTCTTTAAAAATCATTGAATTTAGCTATATTCTTTTCATAAATCTTATCACGCTTTTCTAAAATCAGAATATTTCACACTTAGTTTCTAAAACTTCTACCTCTTTCTCACGACATCATAACTTTCATATATCATTCGCTACGGGAACTTTAAATTTCACCAAATATCTACCAAAACCATTATGTTTTCTCACATTCCCTTTTATATTTTACAACAAGGACGACCCGTCACTTGCAAATTTTAATACTTTAACTTTATATAAGTCAAACTTTAAACACTATATCCACAAAGTTCATCAATGCGCTAATATGACTAAAGGCAAACACATTCAATCTAGCATTCTCTTCTAATATCACAAGATATTTCTTAGTTCAAACTCAAATTCTTGACACATGAACGCTAATTTTCTTGAAACCTTTAACAAATTTGGCTCAAGCGACACTCTCTACACATCACTTAGAAACTTTCTCTTGAATATCCGAAAAATGTCTATCCGCTCATCCTTTTCAACTTAACATGTAACGGGTTACCTGGGTTTCTGACTCGACATTGCGAGTCGACTGATCTCAGGGCGACTATCCTTTTAGATAGTCCAGAGTCAGCGCAGGTGAACCTCTTTGGCTACAAGGGGATTAATTTTCTCCGCGTTGGATTCAAACCCTTGACCTACACGTCTCCCACTTAATCTTAGCATCATCACTTATTTTCGTTCACACTTATCTTATTTCTTAACAAAGTCTAACCTTATCTTTAGCTTTTACTTTTCCAAGTCTTGACTCGTACTCGTGTCGTATCAAATACATACAAGCCCAATGATTTACAATTCTTTATTTACATGAAATAGCGTCTCATTCCACGTAAATAAGAACATTATAAATAATCCTACTTACGCATTTCCGACACAACATTCATACTCATCTACAACTTCAATTACTTTTATTGACCATATGTCAATGACTTTCCACTTTAACTTTTATCGTTTCTAGCTTTATAGACAATCTCACTATAATATTTCCGCGAAGGAACTATAACATAAGGGAAATAGGCAATCCTTGTCGGTGAAGGCAAATTAATTATTATAAAGAGGTATGCTACATTCACAAAAAAATATACAAAAAAAAATCTACACAATGACATGGAAAGAAGTTTGACCAATAATGTTGTGTGATGTTTTCTCTTTCATCCTACTCATCTACAATAGTTACATGACACATGTATATGTGTATATTTTTTTGTAAATATTATGGGAATGTAACATTTCTCTATTCCAAAAGATTACTATAACATTCACTCAAAGCTATAACACATCCTGAAGGATACTATAACATATCCCAAGGGCCTTTTAACATCATCAAGAAGGATCTTTAACACTAACTCGTAAGTGTTGCATTAAAAGGGTCACATCAAAGTCACAAGTTCACGTGTGTAATTATTTGCAGTTATACACCGTTGCTCTGCACGAATGTTCGTCTAGTTTTTGATAAAATATTGTAAACACATTTTCTGATTTTGTCTTATATTTTTATACAACTAAATCCAACTTATTTAACTACTATTTAGAGTAAAATACATTTTTGGTCCTTGTGGTTTGGTGCATTTTTCACTTTTGGTCCAAAATTAAAAAACGTTTTGGTTTTAGTCCAAAAGTGATACTTTTGTTTCACTTTCAGTCCAAAAACATGTTTTTTTTTGTCCTTGTGGTTTGGTGGGTATTTCACTTTTGGTCTAAAACTTTAACATGTTTGCACTGAAAGTGAAACAAAAGTATCACTTTTGGACTAAAACAAAAACGTTTTTGAATTTTGAACCAAAAATAAAAAACGCACCAAAACACAAGCACAAAATTTTACTTTACTCTACTATTTATATACAGTAGATAAAAACAAGTAAAAAGAAGAAAATGAAAATTAGCCATACCAAACACCCTCTCTATAGTTGACAAGTTCTAATAAAAATTCCAAACACCACGATTACCTCGACTGGCTATTTTCAATCTCTGAATACTGTAAGCTGATCAGATCTCATCACGAACTAATCTCTAATTCACAAATCGGTTATTATAAACACATTACTGTTACTTTAATTATTTAAATTTTATATCTAACAGAATTGTTTGTATTTGTAACAGAATCAGTTGCAATGATCTCGCAATTCTTCGTGTTATCGCAGCGAGGCGATAATATCGTCTTTCGTGATTGTAAGTCTCTGCATGATCAGATTAGACTTTACTTTATTAGGATCTTAATTTTAATTATTAGCTGATTTTCCGGACTTATGAGCTTACTTGATAATGAAAAAGCCGATAAGCGCACTTTTAAGAGATTATGAGCTTATCAAAATGAGCTTATGGACAAGTCCGTAAGCTCAAGTTGATAAGCTCATAGGTGACTAAAAGTGCGCTTATTGGCTTTTCCATTTCAATTAAGCTCATAAGCACGGAAAACCAGCTAATTTAAGCACCGCGTTAGATAAAGGTTTCCAATTTTTTAGGCTTCCTTAAGGAACAGGGTTTACTGATGTTTGGCACTCGATTAATATACTATTTGTTTCCGTATGGGTATGTGGTTTTAGACGAGAGGGAAATGGGAAATTGGGAACGGGAATTGGTCTCTAAACATCACGCGTTAGATGTGTATGGAGGATGCCTAGTTTTATACATATCAAAACCTAACCTTTAGAACATAGATAATTTAACACTATCAAAACTGTACTCTTAAACCCTAACCATCCAACCAAAAACCTCATAGCTACTTCTTAATAACCAGAAGACCAGAATACTTGTAGGAAAAATAGACCAGTTTTTCAATTTATAGCTTATACCGCATACTTCAATCCGCAATTCATAGTTTCAACTGAAGCTCATCTAGTGATGATTGATTTGCGGCTAGTTAGTAACTTTAATTCTACTACGATACGATCTTAGAACCTTTTGTTAAATGGGAATGGGAATGGGTATATGGATTTCTAAACACAATCCTTTAGGTGGTATGGAGGATGCCTAGTGCTAGAATGGTACTAAATACATACCTGTAAAACAAACATATTTAAACACTATCAAACCTGTATCTGTAAACTCAAACCGTCCAACCAAACACCCTCTAACTAACTACATCTGTTACTAACCGCAAGACCATCATACTTGTATGCATGGCTTCCCATGATAGACCAGTTCCTACAATTTTTGTAGCTTATATACCAGAGACTTTTAATTAACAGTTGATAGTCTCAATTGATGCTCGTCTATTGCTTGTTGATTCAAGGCTAGTTGATAGTTTGATTACTTGATGGTTGATGATTAATTAATTTTGCAAGTTAATTTGTTGTTTATATCGTTTTTTATATGGCTTCATTTGCCGGTGCAGATCGTGGTGATGTGCAAAAAGGAAGCGCAGAGATATTTTTTCGTAAAGTGAAGTTCTGGACAGAAGATGGGGAAACTGAGGCTCCACCTGTCTTTGTAGGTACCTTCTAAAATGTATACTGTTTAATTTTTTTGTGTTGTTAATTAGATCCTCATGTTACACGAGACACTTAGCTAGCTGTGTTCTCAGCATTAAATCGTATCAAAAACATTGTTTACACGCTCTGTTTTTGCATCGTATGTCATCACGTCTGTTAATGCTTTGTCAACCGATTGTTTCCGTGTTAATTAATCGACTCTTTTTGTTAACATTGACGTTGCTGCTGATGTGTACATGTTATGTTATGACAGAACGTGGACGGAGTCAACTACTTTCATGTAAAGGTGGTTGGATTGCTGTTTGTTGCAACCACTAGAGCAAATGTTTCACCTTCGCTTGTCTTTGAGCTTCTACAAAGAATAGCACGTGTTACTAAAGATTACCTTGGTATCCTCAATGAAGACTCTATTAGGAAAAACTTCGTTCTTATGTATGAATTGCTTGATGAAGTTATTGTAAGTTTTTCCATCTATTCAACTTTATTGGGTGCCTTAAATTTTGTCTTTAGGAGTATGAACAACTTTTGATATCTCTTACTTTATAATTTTGAATCTAGGATTTTGGTTATGTGCAAACGACATCGACTGAAGTGTTAAAGTCATGCGTGTTCAATGAGCCAATCATGATTGATGCGACACATATGCCACCTCTTGGTCCTGCTGCCCTCTTTATGGTATGTGCAATCAAATAATTGTTATTCATGGATCTCTTTATCAGATTTACTTGTGTATGATAACTTTTTCAACTTGCAACATTTGATGGATGCAGCAAGGGAACAAAAGAATGCCTGGGACAGCTGTCACAAAATCAGTTGTAGCTAACGAACCTGGGGGTAGGAAGAGGGAGGAAATTTTCGTGGATATAATTGAAAAAATAAGTGTTACATTCAGCTCTAGTGTAAGTAATCTGTGTTTCACTATTTATTCCCTTTAGCTTATGTTTTTATTGGACTCAAGAAACTTCTGGAACTGTTGGAGATGTGAATTTAATTGGTACCATGGCTAAATAAATATTTTTTACAAGTTGAAGTAATAGTTAGTGTTGTCATCTTAAGAGCCAGAGCCACTATCTTCGGATTTTAGGATAACCCTCAATTTTAATATCTTAATAAGATATATGTTGCACACGCCAAAGAGATAGTAAAAACCAAAAGGTCAATTAGCACTTCGTGAGATTTGAATGCATGACCAGAAGAAAAGGTCAATTAACACTCAGTGAGAGAAAAACCTTTATCTGTTTATAGTAAGTATTAGTCCCAAAATTTCAGTGACTGCTTTTCTTTAGTTCAAGAAATTAAAATATAGACTATGTATAGTTGAATGTAAAGCCATACAAGGAAGAATGTTGAATGTTACCTCATCAACCTGTGACACATTTAATCTCTTTATCAGAAATGAATTTTATTGTCTCTAAACTCAATGGATTCCGTATCAAGATGTCCTTGCTGCTTGCAGCTTACCTGAGCAAAGTAAAGTCACTGTTAGTGAAACAGGATTCTCAATTTTCCTACACATGTAGAAATGAGCGATGAAAAACATTTTCGTCTTATGTCTTTTAGACTCCTTATCCTTGTTATTGCACACTTTCACACATGCACATATATCTGAGCACTCCCTCCCGCACACTTGCACTTGCCGGAGGTCTTTCCGGAAGCAGTCTCCCTACTTTCTGGTTTATCCCAGTGTAGGAGTAGGATCTTTCTGCATTATACCTCCCCCATATCCCGCCCCTGCGGGATTTGGTATGTTGTTGTTGTTGTTGTTGTGTGTATTAGTAGGATACTAGGATGCTTGTGTTTGTGTACTTTTTGTGTTTCCTCTCTTACATTTATGTAAATTAATGGAGTTTATAGAAGATATAGTTGCACCGTCTGCATATGCCATAAAATTTGTTCAATTTTAGTGGATCAGGGGTAGCCTTACATATCAGACATGCGCTTTACCTACTCGTCAATACTTTTAATAGGTATAGAAAGAAATGGAGAAACAAATAACCTTTTAAAATTTTGCTAATATCTTGGTCCTGTAGAACCAGTGATGTAGAAATCGTGAAGTTTACATCTAATTAGGCTGCGGAGTTTGTGCTATATATGTTCTTTATAATCTGTATACATTTACACTGTACTTTTCTGATCCAAAGGGAAGTGAATGAATTATAGCAAGAATAGTCAAATCGATCTTATTTTCTACTTGATATACTATTTCGTGTTGAAAATTTGTTTGCTTTTTTTGGGTAAAGGGTTTCCCCGGTAAATGTGAAAATTTGTTTGCTCATCATGCCTTAAATTTAAATTTATCAAAATTCACATATGCAACTTTGTTTTCACCTCAACAGGGGTATATACTAACCTCTGAGATAGACGGCACCATCCAAATGAAGAGTTATCTTTCTGGGAATCCAGAAATTCGATTAGCTCTCAATGAGGACCTGAATGTAGGAAGAGGTGGCAGATCAGTATATGGTATACCATCGAGCCAGTTTATTCATTTATATAACACTGGAGTATTCTTGTGAAGCTTATTAAATTGTGCTTTCTAAACAGACTACGGTGGTTCTAGTGGCTCAGGCTCAGTTATATTAGATGATTGCAATTTCCACGAGTCGGTGCATCTTGACAGCTTTGATGTGGATAGAACTCTAACTCTTGTAAGTTATGTGCTTGAGTTATAACTCCTTTACATGCACACCTACCTCATGTTTTGATGATGTTAGATCCTGCTCATATATGATAGGTGCCCCCTGATGGCGAATTTCCTGTAATGAATTATCGCATGACCCAAGAATTCAAGCCACCTTTCCGTATTAACACCTTAATTGAAGAAGCAGGATCACTTAAGGTAACTATCTTCTCCGGTCAATAACACATCATTATCTTATGCATGATTCAGGGTTGGTAATGGGTCAAAATGGGTCATCCTCTAGTGCATGCCAAATAGTTCCCAATGTTGACCCTCAATGGCTCACACACTTCTTTTGTTCCTTTTTTATGATTTTTTTTACTAAGTATTAATGTGTCGGATATGATCTTATGATTACAAAACTGCAACACTACATTCTTCAATAATGTAGTTAAAAAGGTTTTTTGCTTTTGAACACACTTAGGATGACTTTCAACATATCTGACCTGCTCGATCTGTTTTTTGTTACATCTTTCAGCTTAACCTCTTTTGACCCATTAAAGATAAAACATGACTCAATTCAATGGATTTGTTTATCAGTGGGACGGCATTGCTACCTCTAAATTCTTTCTAACTGTCCCATACTGATTCGTAGTTTTGTGGGTACATCCCTTCAGTAGTGTTGCTATGTGTTGCTGTTATGTATGTTATCAGCATGTTAACCTTTACTAAATTTTAAGTCATGCGTATTTTATTTTTTAAGGCTGAAGTGATTCTTAAAATACGTGCCGAGTTTCCTCAAAATATCACTGCAAATACAGTTGTTATTCAGATGCCGGTGCCAAAATACACATCCAGGTACTTATCAACAGTTCTTTTATGATCTAAATAAGAAATATGTTCCTAGATATATTATTATACACACCAGCAATTACATCATGTGGTTCCTTGGATTGTTATTACTTATGTGTGATACAATATTTTTTTTTTTTGCAATTAGTGTAAGATGTCTTTTGATACTCATAAGTATTTGCTAACCCTAGAAAGGTGATAATTTTTATTATATCTAATTTCATGTAAGACAGTACAATATTCTCAAATGCTATCTGCGAGGGATGGTGGCAATTGAGTTTTGAAATTCTTGTAGAGAATATATATAATAGAATTTTCAATAATTTACACGCGTCAATGATACCACATAATTACATTTCAAGCAAAAATACATTTGGATAACAGGGCTCGGCTCCAGAATTATGTGGTTTATGGTGCAAGAAACCCATAATTTTGGGAATTCATATAATCAGTTATCACTTGATGTTTGCAAATTCTTATAATTTTGTTTCACCCTTCTAAATGTTTATTTCATTAAAAATTTATAGGGTTAGTTTTGAGTTGGAACCCGGAGCTGTTGGACAAGTGACTGATTTCAAGGAACAGAATAAGAAAGTCGAGTGGGGATTAAAGAAGGTTATTTCTTGCTCTAAATTCTAATGTTCATCAAGCTATTGTTTTGTTTGGGAAATATTTGAATTTTGTTCATATCTCCTAAAGTTACTGATGTCACCATTCATACCAGATTGTTGGTGGATCTGAGCATACACTGCGTGCCAAATTAACATTTTCACATGAGTCACATGGTATGTTTTTTAAGATTATATAAAACCCTCAGCTTTCTTTGGGCTCATTGATCATAATATATGTCATAAACAGTTTCTAAGTTTGTGACTTGCTATCGTAATAGGCAACTTAACAAAAGAAGCTGGTCCTGTAAGCATGACCTTCACCATACCAATGTACAACTGCTCCAGATTACAGGTAAGCAAAAATTTATCAGATAATACTTTTATATATATTGAATCATGGATTATATCTTTCGTAAAGAAATTTCCTGTTCAAGCTCTTCTTCCTTTTTCACAAAAGAAATCACTATGATAATATCAGAAATCGTTTTATTCAAAACTGATTTTAGAAGTAAAGAATGCCACAAACTACTTTTGAAGCCGTCTAAGACAATTCATCTAGGTTAAGTACAAGTAGGATCTAAATCTTTATAAGAAGTTTTTAAATACCTCAATATTATAGTTTCTGAGGGATACTATGTTTACCACAATTCAAGATCCTATTCTTTGTTCGGTAGGATTTAGACATTTAGTCTTTTCAATAAGCCTTCTTTTTCTTGTTATTATTCAAACCTAACTGTTTTCCTTAAGCGATAACAAAATATAAGAAAATCATGACTTCAGAAACAAAAACCGTGTAATCGTAAAATGATTGGATAGATACAGCTGCTTTGCATCAATATTTATTGTTTTTATGGCCTTCGATAGAAAATATAAGGCGTCAGTTCCTCTCTCATAATGGAAAGTCTTCGTTTGCAAAAAGGATCTTACGTCTGAAACTCTAGTTTTTAAATGTACATGGTGGTTGGAAATAACAAATTATTAAGGCGAATGGATTAGTCAAGGAATTCCAAAACGATTAGAACAAAACCATAAGTTTTGAGTGTGTAGTGTATTTCGCAATATGACTATGAGATGGTCAAACTCTCGTTTTATCTCTACTAGTTAGAAATTAAAGGATCAGTTATGCTATTGGTCCAGGATAGTCAACCATAAGTTTAAGTGTGTTGCACAATATGACTTTTTTTTTTTAACTTTTAGTTGGTTTGAAAATTTGCATCCATTAAAATGCAACTCTTAGAGGTAAAAACCACTTGTGAAACATCTGCGGGAATTCTAGTCTATTCATCTTCCACTTAGACATTTAAGACAATTATTTCTACACGAGAGTCATTTGGACATGTTAGGAATTAAATAGAATAGAAAAGCAAATCTGAAAACTCATTATATACCCTATTGAGCCTATACTGTTACAGGTTGAGAATCTGAAAAATTAAAACTGAAAAAACCTTGTTTTTAGGTGGTACCTGGGTTTTAAGAAAATAGTCTCCCTTACAAACGCGTTTATAGAACAATATTAAGTAGGGCTGATCGCGGTCCAAAAACCGGACCTGACCGACCAAGTCCGGACTGTACCGAAAACCGATTTTGTCCAAAACACCGGACCGAAACATTCGGTCCATGTCCGGGTCGGTTTGTCCGTCCAGTACAACAAAACATAATGGCCGGTTTTGTGTAAGACCGAACCAGACCGGACCAACCGGTTTTGTGTAATCGTTGGTTCGGGTTTCCTAATTTGTTAGTGCTGAGACGTTTATATTATTCAGAGCAAAAATTGCTCAAAGTAATTAATCGTTTGTACTTTGTCATGCTTTTTATGTAGGTGAAATACTTGCAAATTGCTAAGAAGTCGAAAACTTATAATCCATACCGGTGGGTGAGATATGTGACCCAAGCTAATTCATACGTTGCTCGTATATGAGTAGTTCGAACTTATAAACTTTGGCTGTAATATCTCGATTTTCTTCATGTTTTCCTCTTTTGTCTCTAAAGATGTGATAAATAACTATCATGTTTATGTAAAAGTAGATCTCTTCAATGTTGAACGGTGAATGACTTGATAAGGGTTTCCCTCGAGGATTGGAGTTGTATGGACCTTCTGTTGTATACAATCATCAACCCATGTTTGATGATCAGAGATGACTATTTTGACTCATTAAAATGTTCGATGTGTTACTTGACTAGTTGACTCATTATCTTATTATCACGTTGTGGTAATACGGGCTTAAGTCCTGATAAGCTAACACTTGATGCATGTCTAGTGACTTGTGGGAATCCGTTTCGCATGAAATGAGTGGGTACTTGATTTGAGGCTGTGAAAATCGAGTGCTATTACATAGTGTTTGTCATGGGCACAATTTGTGGGGCTTGTTATAGTGCGAGGCAAAGTCTTGTATCTGCCAATATCACTTGTGAACAAGATTTAGTGGTCATAGCAACCCAACTTGGAAACAATCATTATTTCTCTTCCAATACAAGAATACAAAAGATTACGCGTATATTTCAAGGCGATCTAAAGAAAGCATAGTGCCCACTCAAATAGTATGTCTATTCTCCTAATGTGATATTACAAGCAGAGCTATGCTACATCCACAAAACGAGGTGACATTTTTTGATTGGTGACTTTTCAAATAATTTCTCTCCTATATTTGATTAACCAAATCAAAACATGACACCTCATGTTTGTGGATTTTTCTTTATGGTCTTTTTGTGGATGTAGCATATTCATTCCAAGTAAATACAAAAAGGAAGGTGATTTGCACACTCTTTGTTTTGATTGGGACACTCAAAAATATGATGACTAACATTTATGTCCTTGTAAGAATGAATATGAGTAAAAGTGATTTAAGAGTATAAATGTTAAGTCATCATATTTTTGAGTGTCTCAATCAAAACAAAGAGAGTGCAAATCACTTCTCATACAAAAAATTGCTAAATTTGGGAATAACTTGGAGAAACGTACATTTTCATCTTTAAAACGTGTGTTATATACTTTATGTGCTTGCGTCTTAAGTTCAAAGTTACAATCATAGTGACAAGCGTGAAGGAAAAATAAAAGAGATTTCACATAGTGGGTATCGATAAATGCCTTCTGAAAATGACTCAACTTACTCAAGTATTGCGACTTGAAACTAGAGTTTTAGTTCATTGTGTTAGATACCTGCATATGTTGTTATGTTGCAAACTACATCAATCTCCTATGAAAACTATCATCACATTTAATGTATTCAGCATTGCATAGAAAGGCATAGATTCACATGATAAAGTGACTAATTCGTAAAAGACATAAAAAGATGCTACATTTACAAAATTTTCATAATGTTTTTTTTACTAATTTTTTTTATCTTAATCGATTTTTTTTCTTACTTTTAAATTTCCATCTTCTTACGAATGCATGACACATCCTTTTGCGACATTGTACTTTTTCAGGTACAATAATCTTATTATTTTGTCACTTATGTGCATATATGTTTTTCTTTGGTTAATTAGTTTTCTTTATATGTAACAAACCCTTCTAACAAACATTATCGAACACTTCATACACCACTAAAAAAAGATCATAATTAAGTTTGATCCAAATTTTACCATCTGAAAAACCCACAAAACTCATCTCAGAATCTTTTTGTAAAAACATATTTTATGCTACAATGATAAACTTATGGTTATTTTGTGCTACTAGTCATCTATACAACCACAATCAAATACATAATTAAAGTGCCTTCAAAGTATTTTTAGCAGCAAACTTTAAAACTTGTTCAAGATGGTAAGCAGTATCCGGCGGATGAGAGTCCAATCGCGGCCTCTCTGGCAAGATCCACCTCCCGTCATTGCTTCTAACCATCCCTTTATTTTCATCCTGTCGCCAGTAAGCCGGAACACCATATTCATCTTTCAAAAACTCACAACTCTTATTTACAAGTGCAATATCCCTAGCAGTTGCGGAACAAAACTCTAATCCTCGACCACCATAACCATCAACCAAGTGCAACAATGCTTCAAGATTATGAGCATTACTGATGTCTTTTGTGGGCTTTAAAAAAGGTGAATTGAAATGGTCTAATTCAAGTTCAGTTCCAACATGAGCATAGCTCCATGGAAAGGAAATCTTTTCTTCTATGTACTTTTGGTGTTTATTTTTCTCGTTAGCAAATATCCCGGGCACTTTTGGTACCTTATCATGCACGTTAACCACCCGTAAAACCTTAATCCCAAGATTTTCGCAACGTTCCTGATAGTAAGAAATAGATAATGTGAGAACATGGTTCACAAATATGAAATACAAGGTAAATGGCATATGTATTTTGAATTAGCTAGGATTCACAAAATTTCATTAATCATTACCTTGAACTTTAAGTTACCGACTCTTGGACCGGAGAACGAGAACACCGTGATAGGGATTTTTTTCATGGTATTTGTAAAATTTAGTTTCATCTCTGCGATGTCATAAGCGCTCAAGAGAGCAAGCGCAGCTCCAAGACTATGTCCGGTGATCGTTATACTGAGTTCCTCGCCTTCATACCTTTCTTTTATCCTCTTGATCTCCGAAAGAATTTGTTCACGAGCCGAAAATGAGCAATAATGGCATGTATGTTCTTTCGTCGTGTACAAATCAAAAAAACCCGACTCAATTTTAATAGATGGATCATCACTAAAACAAGCAGGATGTAAAATATCCTTCAAGTCATGGATCCATTCGAGGTACGTAACAGTACCTCGCCATGCAATGACGATGTCACGACGACCTAACCGTCTGACCTCGTCATCATCTGTCACAACCGCCACATACCCCATCCAATTAGCATGTTGGCTCCAAACACTCGATAACTTTGACCTTTGAAAGAAATTTGGGAGATTAATATTTGAAGTAGCATAAAGATAACGACTAATTCCATATCCATACTTAGCCATATCAAGCTTCTCAAAGAAATGAGTACCTTGGTATTTACATGTACCACAATATTTAGATCGTGGATCAAAGTCGAATGAGTCATAGCACGCTTGAGCAAACTCACCGTAGCGAATAATTTCGCTACGAAGGTGAGAGTTCATAGGGTCTAAAAGGTTGTTCCAATCATTGCAACCTTGGATTTCTTGCCATATTTGATTAAGGGGTCTTTTATCTTGTGTAAAGACTTTTGATTGTTCGTGTTTTTTAGTTTTTTCGATATTGGTATTTGGAGTTAGGATTGGGAGAGATGAACAAGTTATGAATTTGTTTTGGTGATTGAACTTTATTGTTTTTGCGTAGATGTGGTTACAAGTAGGTTGTTGATGAAGGTTGTGTTTAGAGTTTTGAAAAGATGATGAAATGTTAAGAGATGATGCCATAAGAGATGAACTTATGAGACAACAGTACTTGGTCTATCTCGCTTTATAAAATTGTGAAATGTGAATGTGAATGTGAATGTTTGCTAGTTAGTATGTGAACCTATGCTACATTGTTTGAAAAGTTAGTATACATGTATATTGTTTCAAGTTGGCAGTAAAAAAAAGAAGCCAAACTTTCACCTTCCAACATCCATAATGGTAAAATTTAATAACACGTATTGCTTTTATGTGTATTAAACTAGTTTTTTTTTGTTATTTTGATATAAAGCTTTTAAATTTTTCTCACAAGAGCAAAATTTCATCCATTTTTAAATAATTATTTGGGTAAATTACACCGTTGGTCCTCATACTCCACCCCGTTTGCCCGTTTAGTCTTCAGATAATGAGGACTCTCATACGCGGTCCCTTTTTGACATTGTAGTTACCCGTTTGGTCCCTGGAGCCCCGTTATGAGTAACGCCGGTTTTCTCCGTCGTTATCCTTGCCACGTCACCCTTCTGTTGAAGGGCACAATCGTCATTTCACTATTATTTTTGGTTGCATCGTTGGTCCCTGACCACTTTGTTGATACAATAACATTTACTGTACAATTTTTTTGTCGTTTTTCGATTGCACGGTTGGTCCCTGTGAGGCCTTTCTTCCTCCCGCACTCCCGCCATAATCCATCAAGTAAATATTGACTGATTAAAATTTGTTGAGTATGGTATGAACATAATTAATAACTTTCGTCTATACTTTGGACCATTAACAAATTTATTCCTCAAAAAAATAAAACCATTATTACTGACTCTTCATTTTTCATAAGACATCTATTAAAAATTGAACAAATCTGAGATTTTTCAAACAACACCAACTACATACACATATTCAAATCGATTAGCAGGTTTGAAAAGCTCATTCGTGTTTGTTAAGTCATGAGTTCCTCTACCAAAAGAAATGTTGTTGTTGTAGGACTTGACGATAATGAGTCGACAGACTCATGTAATACGAATGTACATAATTTTTAAGTTTGTTTTTTTTACTATATATTTTTTCAGTTGTATTCCTAAGATTGCTACCATGTTTCAGGAAACAACAATATCAATGTGGTAAAGAAGAAGAAACGCCTGCTACAATTACTAAAGGTATTTTGAATATGATGCCATATAAGTTTGAATAATTTTTTTTGATAAATTATTAAATACTTCTTACTCAACTAGATATGAAGCATGCGTTTAATGATGATAATCCTGATGCGTACTATTACGAGATGGAAGCTGAGGAACAAAAACAATGGAAGTTGGAAAGTGAACGAGAGGCGAGGTCGAATGCAGCAAGAAAACGAAGAGAAGAACATTGAAAAGAACTTGAAGGTATTCGAAAGCTTGAAGAAGAGTATGAGGAAGATCCTGAGCTTAAAGAAGAGGATGAAGACAATGAATACGAGAGTTTTGATTACGATGATTTGCATTTGGCTTATTCGGGTGAGAAACCACCAAAGTATGTATGTTAATCTACTTTAACACAATAACATTTACTGTACAATTTTTTGTCTTTTTCCGATTGCACGGTTGGCCCCTGTCCTTTCTTTCTTCCTCCTACTCTCTCGCCAGTATCCATTTTTTGGCACCATTTATTTACTTTGAGGTTTTTTTTCTCACGATTTAATTACTTTAATGCGATTATGGTTGTTAACCTTAAATTAATATGAGTATAGTGTGTATTTTGTGTGGGCATATTATGTTTGATAAGTAGGATTTGTCAAATACATTAAAATTTTAAACTGATTACAACAAAGTTAAGAAGGGGTTTTGGACAGTCTCCAAATACCTTAGTGAGCCATTGTAACAACAATTTTAAATAAACATTCTTCAATGAAGGATAATCAAACACTAGCAGACGACGGAATGAATTTATAAACCTTATGATTAAGTTTTTTATATCCCATATCATACATTGCAAAAAGCGGAATGAATCCATGAAGGTAATCATAAGCCACTTCATTAGATCCCATATCATAAATTTCACGCAGAGTCTTTGATATTAGGTTGTATAGTACAATCTTTCTAGACAAGTTCATTACCAAAAATGAATCCTCTTCCCTTTCTTCCACAACAAGGCTCCAAACAATGTACCGAATCGACCATCCTTTAGGAGGTGGAGTCATAAAATCATCAATTCAACAATGTACTTAATCGACCACACAGAACACCCTTTCATCATCTCGTAGATAGTAAACTCTCTAGATCCAATATAATCTCTACGAACAAGAACCAAACACCAACGCGACTCGAACAATTTCCCTTCCAGATGCAACATGTGAGGTATTTGTATGCTTATTATCATTCGAAGCATGGTTTTTAGAATTGGATGCTCATGGTCTTGAGTGATTTGTATGGTTGTTATAATTGGATGCTCATGGTCTTCAATATTTAACTTGTAATGCGTAAGCTGCATATTCTCAGTTTCTAGAAAATGTAAGGCATCATTCCAATAGATTGCACTATCAAAATATACAAAAAAGAAGTACGTAAACTGCTCCTTGCACAGGCTCCAATTGCCTATCTCTGAAGAGTAAATTTGTATAACAATCTCACAAGAGTTTCTTCCAGCACGCACCACTTTGTAGTCAGGTGATTTTGTAGGGTCAAATGCCAATCTCAATCTAGCACATCCATAAAAATTTGAATCATCATGTGCGTAATCTGTTTCCAGAAGCATTTTAACCAGATTAGTGGATGAATTATATACGTGATAAAAACGAGTCCCCCCAACCGGTACACAGAAGCAAACCATTGTAAAACTGTAAGATGTTATCATTATTAACTGCCTCAGTGTAGCCAAGAGTAAATGACTTGTCGCTAGTGTATTTTCTTGACTTAATTATAGTATCTAATGAGACAAAAACACAATGGAATGAAGATGTAATGTGATTAACAAAAAGGCCAGCAGGAGGATCTATGTTTCAGATCTGGCTGCAGTTACGGGTGAAATAAGGGGATGTAAGAATTTTTAGCCATTGTTTTGATACGGTTGTAAAAAGATGAATACAGAGATCAGGCATTCGGATTAAGATTTGAGTTAAAAGGTCATCGTTAGTAAGCACTTTATGTTGTGGTGCATAGGTTTCTCGAGTATGTTGTTTGCTTATGTGACATCATCTCCAATATCTAGTGACCTTTTGATGAATTAAATTTGTGCAAAAGAGTTAATATTGTTGGCTGTGGATGACTTAATTTATGGTTGCTGTAATATGTTTGACTACATTTACCATTAAATAACAAAACCAAGATGAGTAGATGAGAAGCTAAACCAAAGTTGTGAGGGACGAATTTTGCAATCAAACTATATATTTTCCCGCATTAAATGCCACTCATCGAGCTGTGTAATAAATAGTGAAAACGCATGGCATGTTATTATTACAGTAAACGTTTGGCTTTGCCTTGGATTGGACCGTCAACTGCAATTACTTTGCGTGATACCCCTTACGATTGTGTTGGTATTGATGGATTTTATTACATTGATATTTGGGTAAATTACACAGCTCGTCCCAGTAAGTAGGGCCGATTGCATGTTTTTCTTTATCTGATGTTACTCAATGTACATGTGTAATGTATTTATCATATAATCTTGTTACAGCGTTGGTCCCTCCGTGTTTTGCTTTATCCGTTTTTGCTATTTAAGGGGTCAAACCCCCCCAAGTCATTTTGCATACCCAAAAACCTACTAAAGCTAATCACACACTTAACATTCACTTCAAAAAATGACTTATTTTCCATGTCTAGAAGGACTCGTCGTGGCTGTTATTTCTATGTCTTTATTTGATAGAATGATGCTATACTTTGAAAGGGGAACGTCGATTGATTTTGACTTTGCAGTCGATCTACACAACTTATGGGTGTAGTTTTTAAACCGCACAAATGATAGGAAGTTGTCTATAAGTGAACTTGATGGAGTGTCTCCATCAGTGATGTCCTACAATTGCTGTCAGTTTCTGCACCAAGTTCAAGAGAATGATTTTATCAAAATGTTAGAGCTAAGGAAGATGATCGCTGAGACTTATCGCAAAGTGCATAAAAAGCTTGATTTTGTTTCTGTTATGAAAAATATGTGATTGGGTTGTTCATGTGTTGGTTAAGTTGTGATTTCATTGAAGATGGTCGGTTTAGATGTGAGTTAGGTTCGGGTCAATAGAGTCAGTTGGTTATTTTGTTTTTTTGTTTATGCCTACTTTGTGTTGTTTCTACAAGTTGGTTTTTATGTAAAACTTTTTTTTAGTTCAATAAAAGTGTGATGTTTTTAATTATTGATATGGTTCTTAACCTTTGTGTGGTTATTGATTATTTGCTCTTATACAACTTGGGTTTTTATGAGTTAAGTACATTTTTTGTTCTTTTTGTAATTTTGACCGGTCCTTTGACCGATTAACAATCCCATTTTCTCTTAACGCCGAGAGTATTTTAGTCCAACCACTTTCTTACGAAACCTTAGGGACCATATCTGCCACAGTAAATTTGTTTTCCCGCCTAATTTTATAAACAAAACAACAAGTAACATGCAGACTAATTTCAAGACATATATACATTACGAGGCAGAAATTTTAGTGCATACAATCCCAAAGTGGATATGGGTAGGTCTGATCTGAAGTGGTAAAGAATTGGACGTTTTTTGATTAACCGTTCGCACTTACGGTTCGCAAGAATTAAACGTTTTTTTGCCAAATGACTTTTGGTTGATTAATATAAGAATTTTTTAAATTATAGCAAATTTGGTCCCTGATGTTTCGTATGTCAGCGGTTGGACTAAAAGTACCCCGACGTTAAGGGTAATTCACACGTAGACCATTGGTCTGAAAGTGGGATCCACACGTGGATCATAAAAATTGTATCTTACACCGTTGGTCCCTAAAGGTTTTTTTGTCTAATCAAATTCCCGCCTTTCACGTGTCTTCCAAAAGAAGAATTATTTAGGGACTAAGCATGTAACAATAGTGTAATTTAATGAACGTGACACAAGCTTGTGAATGGCAGTCATTAAGCCGTCATATATGTGATATCTAATTATTAGATTCACTGTGGTGCCACTAACATGAGTTGGTTTTTTGCTATTTAAGTGTAGTTTACCAAAATCATTTTCAAACATTAAACAACCTAACATACCTAACAACACTAAAAAACAAATGGCCTTCCCACGTCTATAAGAACTTGCAGCAGCGCAAAACTCCAACAATTTGACTAACGCAATGTCTGTCTATATTGAAAGGAAGATAAATGACGATCTCTATTTTGCAGCTGGATTAAGTCATCTTTGGGAGGTCTTATACATTAGGGTCAATGAACACTGACTGTTGATATCCGAGCTTAATGTGTTTGGTGGTCCGTTAGCATTGTAATGTGTCGAGTTTTTTAAGCAGTTGTCCCAAACCAAAGTGCTTAAGATGTTGGAGATAAGGAAGTCGATTGCGAAAGTGCACATGTAAGTGCATAAAAAACATTGAATTTCTTACAGTTATGATGTTCTATTAATTAGATTGTGGATAGTTATGTAATCTTTTGGTTTGTTTTGTATGCAGATACGGATGATCCCAGTTAGGTTGTATCTTTTTTTGTATTACGTTCATGGGGACGATGAAGTTGGGACTTGGGTAGCGATTTTTGTGGTTTTATTTAGACAGGGATGATGGTTTTGGGTTGTCTTTGTTGTACATACATTAAGCTGTTATTATATGTTACTGTTTAACTATCTTGTTTATGTTTTGATTTGAACATGTTCTTGACCCTTGTTTGGCTATGTGAATAAAGTCTACCATTTAGGAGTCAAACCACGATGCACACTAATCTGTCATACCACTATTACATAAAATACCCTATTTGACCATTGCAGGTCTAATTATTTGAATACGTTGACATTTGTTAGGTTTTTGGGACGAAACATGTTGTTAACATTATCAAATTTGTTGAAAACTTAAGTAAATGAAAAACTTTGTATCTGTTGACCGTTGTTAACTTTTAGGGACGAAAGTTATATTATGAAAAAAAATTCCCTCCTTATTTTCAGCATTTTCCCCTCCTATCAGAAAAATAATTTGCTTGGAAATTTCATCCCTGCCAATTTGGTCTTATATTCCCTATTTAATGATGTCTCAGGACTCAAATACTCCACTAACTCATTATTTCTATTCCATTCTAAATATTCCGGCAACATCTTAATAAATAACTAGATAAATAGGGATGATGTCAGAAAAGCGCAGAACATAGGCTCGAGAAACCTATTCACCACAACATAAAGTGCTTACTAACGACGACCTTTTAACTCAAATATTAATCCGATTACCTATTCTTTTTATTCATTTGTTTGCAACCATATCTAAAAGCTTCCGTATCCATATTGCTCGCTTGATAATTCACTTTGTTATAGGAGTGCTGGATTGAGAATCGCCTTTGATCCTACAAAATCACCGCACTACAAATTGATGGATGTTGGACGCACATTTTGTGACATTGATATACAAACTTATTCTTCAGAGACAGGAAAATGGAACCTCTACCGGAACCGTTTTAACTACTTCAGTTTTGACCATTTTGATAGTGCAATATATTGGAATGATGGGTTACATTGGCTAGAAACCGATAATAGGCATCTTATACATTACAACTTAAATATTGAAGACCCTGACCATCCAATTATAACAACCATACCAATCCCTCAACGGGGAATGACTTTCCTCAAGTCTTATGGCTATATGGATCAAATGCAAATACTCATACAAATGTCTCACTTGTTGCATCTCGAAGGAAAATTATTTGAATGGCGTAGGTCTTTGTTTCTTTTTTGTTTAGATGATTTTGGCTCTAGCGAGTTTACTATCTACGAGATGATGATAGGGTGTTTTGTGTGGACGGTTAGGTACCGTGTTTATACAGATGACTTTATGACTCCCTTTCCCAAAGGTTGGTCGATTTGGTCCAATGTTTGGAGCATTGTTTTGGGAGAAAGGGAACAAGATTCATTTTTGGTGATGAACTTGTCTGGAAAGGTTGTACAATACAACCTAATATCAAAGACTCTCCATGAGATATATGGTTGTGTATTTAATCAACTTGATGATAACCATGATGATAATGATGATGATAATGATGAGCTCCTTCAGCAATTTTAGGCTGAACATAACGTTTATGAGTTTATACCGTCTTTTGCAAGTGTATGCTTAGCCGTCTTTATGTAATGTGTGTTTAAAATTGCTATTAGATTGAATACGTTATGTCTTTCGAGTCTGTCCAAAGGCTGATTTAGTTGAGATAGCATTCCATGCTTTTGTTTTTTCAAGTAATATATTTATAACTTAGACTTTTACTAGTCAACATAGGTGTGCACAAGTCAAAATGGATTAGGATTTGAACACAAATTATGCTGCATTTTTACTTAAAAAAATTATTTTAGTAGAAGCACCATACACAAAATGCACAAACAATTAAGTTATAGTAACCACAATAAAGTTAAGAATATCCAAAAGAATCAAAGTTAAATGTACCAAGATCAAAACAACAATGTCAAAGTTATATGTTTTTTCACTAAGCCAAAAGATGAACATACACCACCTTCACAAACACATGCACAAGCTTCACAAACCCAAACTGAAGTACCTACATCATCTTCCTTTTACCTTTACTCCTTACATTTGAAATTCCTCCAACATCTTCTTTTGAATTTATAATTCCAAATTTCTTATTCAGAATTTGTTGCCAACTTTTAACAGTTGCAAGGCCTAAAACGCAATTCATCACCGGAGATGGCCTTTTTGTTGGAACTACAAGAGTTGCACAGGTTGACCCTTTTCTAATTATAGGTGCACGATGTTTTGACCTTGATTTGGGTTTTTCAGGTTTTGTGATTGATTCGTCTCCAAATACGTATATAAGGATAATATCAATTATAATATAGTAATAAGTATTCCAAGAGGATTTCTGAAAATTACTTTTATCCAAAGTAAAATTCAAAACCTTCCCGAGTCGTATCCCGACGAAGTGTGAATTGAGAATCAATTAAGTTCGTGATCGCGTAATTTGAATAATCACAAGGATTTTAATTTTTGATTCTATTTCTACTAGTGAAAATGCAAAAACAATTAAAATCAAGCAAACATCTAAGGCAAATAAGTATTTAAGCTAGAAAACGTTAACGGGGATTCTAAAACGTGACTAATTACCTAAACTATTAAAATTTAACCCTAAGAATTTTTTTTATTTTTTATAAATCCTAAATGATTAAAAATAATTTTAGAAAAAAGAATTATTTTTTTTGACTTTTATTTTATTTATTATGAATTAAAAACAGATTTAATCTAAAAATAATATAAAAAATATTAAACTAATTTATCAAAATCTAAAAAATTAAGGAAAAGTACTTTGAACTATTTAAAAAATAAGAAAAATTCAAACTGAGAAAAAGCCCTACGAATAAGCTGTTAAAATAAGCAAATAAGCTTAATAAGCATAAAGTAAAAAGTTACTATATATATATTAAACAACACTTATTCTACTGCATTTTGACACTAATAACAATACCAAAACAACACTTAAAAACTATTTTCAAAAGCTTTATCAAATAAGCTATGCTAAACTATTTTTGAACCATATATTTAAGCAACTTGTAAATACAACCTTAAAACTTACTTTTAAACATTAAAACATTTAAAAACAGATTATTATGACTTAAAAAAAGGCTTGTTAAAGTTGGCACACTGACCCAAAACAGTTTTAAACTAATTTGACCCGTTTTGCCTTCTTAACTCAAACACCCCTTTAAGTTATAAAATTCCATTTTTAAACTTGTTAAACTGAGTTTTAGACCTAAAACTTGTAATACCAGATATTTTTAAGCTGGTATTACACCTAATGAACAGATTTAAACATTCAAATAAGCTAGAACAACAAGCTAAAAGCTAATGCTACTTTTTTAAGATTTTCAACTTATTTTAGACTTAAACTTTTAAAACTAAGATTTAAACTACAACTAAGCATAAAACATGATCAAAACATATTCAAAAGACAAATAAGACAGAAATAAGCAATAATAAGCACTATGATAAGCAAGAATAAGCAATAAGCAACTTTTGACTTAAAATGAAAAAAAATAAACTTACAAGAACCCTCTGCTTAAACAAGGGCATAACGTGCTCTTAGAGCTTATCAACAAGCTCTAGCTTGTTTAAAAACAAGCTAGTATTGTCCTATAAGCCCTTCCTTTTCTGGCTTATCATCCAAATAAGCTGTGGTATTTTGGGGTGATTATTTGATGTAACTTAGCTTAAACTCTTTAAAGCTTAAATTTTCTTTAGTCAAACAACTTAAACAAAACAAAGTAAGCTTATGAGAGTTTATCAAACATTTTTGATCTAAAATTGATCTACACCTTTTAAAATATATAATATATAAATATAAAATACTTATATAAATATATAAATATAGGGTAAGAATCAAAAAAATCTCAATTGTAATAATCCAGGAGTATTTTTCCCAGGTCGTTATCCCCAACGAGGAATGCAATTGAAAGTCGAGAGTCGTTTTGAGAATCGATGCTTGAATGGGACAAGATTATGTTTGGTTATCTAGAACTACGGGAAAATTAAGGCAAAAACTTAAAAACACTTAAGGTAAGACAAATTTTAACTAAAAACGCAAAACGGGAATCCTAAACGGGACCTAAAAACCCTAAATTATAAATTTAAGTCCTAAATTGATCTTTTTGGTTTTTATAAGTCTTAATTGACTAAAAAGCTAGAACAAAGAAAACTAGACCAAAAACGAGAGAGATTTAAGCTTGAAAACACTAAAATCATGAACGGGATTCAATCCCGTTCTTTAAAAAAAATCAAATTTTGCAATTTAAACCCTACGAAAGCAAATCTAATTTTCCTAGGTTCTAAATGTTCAAAGAAAATTTTTTTAAAAAGAATTATATTTTTTTGACTTTTTTTAAATTTTTTATGAATTAAAAACAATTTTAATGAAATTAAAATTTTAAAAATACTAAACAATTTATAAAAAAACTAGAAAAATCATGAAAAGTAGTTTGAACAGTGAAAAATCTAGAAAAAAAGTAGCTTGTTAAAACAGCTTATCAAATAAGCTGTTTAATAAGCCAAAAACAGCTTATAAGCTAAAATGCCTAAAGCGTATATAAAACATTAATTGTGCAAACCTAAACTGAAAAAGACCCAAGGGCGAGTTGGAGAGGGAGTGTGTGTAAAACGTTTGGTTGTGGGGTTGAGGTCTCGGGTTCGAGTCTTGCTCACCCTGGGCTTCCCCTACTCCTAAATGTTTTTGCAAATTTCATTTTTTTACAACTTTTTATAAAAGCAACAAATAAGAAATTTTTGTAAAACAAGTTTTTTATAAATCGTAAATAAGCACACAAATAAGCTAAGAAAGACAAAATAAGCCTAACTTCACTAAGCTATGAAAATGCTAACTGTTGGGCTTTTTAAGCTCAAATAAGCACTCCAAAAAGAGTAATAAGCTAAGACAGGAGCTTAACTACACCTTATAAGCACATTTGAACAAAAATAAGCTCTAAATTAAGCTAGGATGACAAAAAACTAAAAAAACTATAAAACTTAAGGAATTTTAAACTAAGATGCAAATAAGCTTAAATAAGTTCTAAACTAAAGAGAATAAGCTAAAATGGGCTTAATCTAACCTAATAAGCTTAATGGAACACAAAATAAGCAAATTTAATAAGCCAATATGCTTAAATAAGTAAATACGCTTTTTGGCTAAACCTGATAACAAAACAGCAGGGGGCACTTTTTAGCTTAAAAATAAGCTCAAAGACAGATCCTTATGGCTTAGCAACTTATAAGCCCTTAAAGCTTATCCAAAAAGCTACAAGAATCAACAATCAAAAAGCAGTTTGAATTTTAAATAAGTTAAAAAGCTGTTTCTCAAAGATTTCAACACTTGGCAAATTTTTCAATCTTTACAAACCACCACTTTTTAGCTTAAAAATAAGTAAACAAACAGATCCTTATGGCTTTAAAACCTCAAAACAGATTAAGCTCTTACCTCAAAGAACAAATAACAAGAATCAAAAGAGAGTTTGAAATTAAGAATAAGCAACCATGATCAAATGAAAAAGCACTTTCTCAAACTTTTTGAACACTTGGCAATCCATGACAGTTTTGGCAAAAACTCAAAACAACAATTGTAGGCTTTAGAGCTTTGTTTCTAACTTCTTTTAACACATGAATAAACACAAAAATTTCACAAAAGCAACAATAAGCAAAGCACAATCAAATAAGCAACTAGAATAAGCTATAACTTAACAGTTTCAAACCATGAACTCTTTAAACCTTAAATGTGAGATTTAACACTTAAAAACTTTAACAAACTGAATTTTATAACTAAAATTACCTAATCAAAGTTGACTCAAAAGCAAAAGCAGGTTTTGACCCATTTTGACCCATGAAATCAGTTAACCCAAACACCCCTTTAAAACTGTTTTTACCAATTTTAACTTAATAATTTGATTTTTAGTGAACAAACCCTGAAGACCAGATTATAAATAGCTTATAACAAGCCCAATGAACAGCTTTTAACACTTAAATAAGCATCAACAACAAGATTAAAGATTATGCAATTTCAAAAGCTTAAATGGACAGATTTTAAGATTACTTGCACAAATGACATAGAAACATGAAACAAACATACATAAGCATTAAACAGCATTAATAAGCATAAACAAACAAATAAAAATAGGTAATAAGCAATACTAAGCAAATGATAAGCTAAAAATGCAAATAAGCTAAAAATGGAAAAAGAGGGTGTACCTTTGTCCTTTGCTTAAACAAGGACACAAATGCTCAATAGAGCTTATCAACAAGCTCTGGCTTGTTTACACAAGCCAGTAAATAACATAAGCCCTTCCATTTCAAGCTTATCATCCAAGAGCTTTTTGAGTGATTTTTTTTCTTTTTTAGTTTAAAAAGTGGAATTAGGCACTATAAGTTATTGAAAAACTTATAGTGCTTAAGTCAGAAGCTTTAGTAAGATTTAAAACAGGTTATGTGAGCTTATGAGAGAGCTTATAAAGAGCTTTCTAAAACATAAAGTGAGCTGAAAACTTGAAAACAGATTTAGAACCAAACTTCAAATTTCATTGATTTAAAACATTACAAAGAAAAACAAAAGTACATTAAGCTAATTTAAGAAAAAATAAGCTGAAAGATAGAAAAACTAGGTAAAAAGACTAGGTGCCAAATGGCTTACAAAGAGACCTATTTATACTAGTCGAAGGAACATTCTAGGAGGAGTGCTCCTAAGTTTGTGTTTCTTGTGTGAGAGGAAGAGAAAGCTTCAATCTTGGCCCTTAACTCATCCTTGTGCTTCTTTAAATCCATCTTGGCCCTTAGATGTGTCCACGCAATCATTCCTTTGGATTGCCAACGAGTCAGGTGTCATAAACGTCATCCTTTGCATCATTTAAGCTTCTAGAATGTGGGTTTAACCTCAGGGTAAGAGTAATTTTTAGAGGAGAAGGTGAACAGTAACAATGGAAGGGGGTAGGAAAAACGGGTGTTCTGTTTGTTGGGTGCAAGGTATTAGTTTGGGTAAATGGAAAAAATGGTCCTTCAAGGTATATAACTTAATTGCACAGATGGCCCTTATGGTGATACAACTTTGGTCCTTTTGGTTTCTATTGGTTTGCACTGTTAGTCCTTTAAGGACTAACGGGGGTGTTTATAAAAGGGGAATCGGGTATGGGGGAGTGTTAAGTGTGTTGGGCTTGGTGTTTGGGTCGGGTATGGCTTAAAAAGAATTTGGGCTTTTTATAAGGTTTTAGGTTTTAAGGATATAAGTGGGCTTTCCCGGGCCCACTAGGTGGGTACGGATGGGCCCACTTTTGGCAGTTTAGGTTTTTGGGTTCGGTTTTTGATGCTCTTTCCAAATCCACTTCCCGGGGTTGACTTTGACTTGATTTGACTTTGACTTTTCTTTCATGCTCTTTCCGTTCTCGTGCTCGGTTTTGTCGATTTGGCTTCTATTTTTGTCCTTTTCTTGGATATCCATTACCTACATAATACAAATGTAAAACATACAAATACAATGTATTTTTGGTACGTTTTTTAGTCATTTAGGTCTGATTTTTGTGGTCAAATGTATGTGTAATTAAACACATACCACTCCTAATTCAAAGACAAAGACAGAACGTTATTTGTGATCCTATTGGTCCAATAATATGAAACACGATATGGAGAGCTATCCCGGTATCTAGATTACTTGGTCTGTATCACTAGATCCAGTTGAATGATAGGTCGCATATTCAAACACATAAACAAGTATGAGGTGATAAACATAATTAAACAATCAACGATAAATTAAAAAATCGATTTTAAAACAAACCAAACATTGAACTTTCATTAAGATGGCTAATACCCGAGGGTATTAGCCCACAACCATTATAATTATACAAACGTAATCAAATAATGAAAATCGAACGATTAAGAGAGTAAAAAATACACGATGTCTTCTATGGATTCGTGATCAATGCTTGACCTTGGTGGATAATCTTATCTTCTAAAATTCATCTTTAATGAGTATGGTATAAAGAATATGATATTGCACACTGAAAACTCGTTTTTGAGTCTTCTATTGATAGTGTCTGAAAAAGACTTGATACGCCGTATCTGGCACGGTCGATACAGCGTATTAGGCTGGATTCCTTGGAGTGCGCGCTACGTTCTCAATCAATTAGTGACATCTTTCCTAATTTACTTGATTTACTGTATCTTCGAATAGTTATCTTCATGGATATGGCGTATGGAAACATAGAGGATACGTCGTATTGGGAATTGGTCAAACGCGTTTTCTTATGAAGTTTTGACGCTGATACGCCATATCTCTTTTGTTGGATACGGCGTATTGGTCAAAAATTAGTAATCTTCAAATATCTTCGTTTTAGCTCCAAATTATGTGCCTTTTAACTTGTCTTCACAAAACACTCCTGAATTACTGCATTTATCAACTTTAAAGAAATTAAGCACCAAATAATGCAATAAATATATAAATGTGGTAAAAAATAAATGGGATAAGTAATATAATAAATGAACGTTATTTGATGTCGTCAAATATCCCCCCACTTGAATCCTACTTTTCCTCAAGTAGACTTTAGATAAAGTTTTAGTTTATGAAAATGTGTCCCAACCGAAGTTGAGGATTTTCTGTTTAAGCATCGTTTTGTCCTAATTACTTGTACATAACCAAGCTCCTCACGAAATATGGAAATGAAAACACTCAGATCATTCGACTAATCTAGGGTGCAACATTTAATTGGTACGCTTAATTGCTCGGTCGTGAGTAGTTTCGTATCATAGGCTTGGCAAGAAGATAAATTGGGTTAAGAAGGCTAAGGGTTGATCATTCAACAGTCTTTCACCATAAGTACCACACCAACAAGGCAGCTGTATCGTACATACACAGCCATAATAATGGAATAGACATATACAATTCGATCACATCCTTGTTCATATTTAACCAGCGGTTAAGATGAAGAAC
>BQNB010048644.1:0-42461 GCA_026074375.1 Tanacetum coccineum
AGAGCAAACGCGTAAAACCCTAAAAATAAATTGTGAATTTCATAATGTCATACAATAACCTAAAATACGAGGTGTTATAGATGATCTCAAGAAAGCTCAAGATCACAGTAAAAGACAAGCGTAAGATGAATCAAAAGATTACTATCCCAAATGTACAAGATATCAAATGTCTACGAGCTAAAGACTGACGTGAGTAAAGTTTGGTATTTTCAGGGGTGACCTCCCTTAGGGGGAGATTGTTAGATATTAGAAAAAGACTCGGTCACCCCGTGTATTTTACTGTTTATTATAGCTCGTAGTTTAATAGTTAATAGTACGTTTTTCGGTTTTAAGTCGGGTACGAATACCCGGTATATTGTAAGTACTATATATAGCCTCTTCCAACTTTGGAAGAGGCAAGCTAGTTATTATTTTCATTTCATAGAAAACACTTTCTCTCTCTAAGATATTCTCTCTCAAGTGTTTCTCTCTTTAGAAACTAGCCAGATCCAAGAATCGACCCCGTGTTATGATATAGGATATACCACAGAACTCTTCAAGAGAAAAAGAGTAGTATTGATCTTGGAACATGAATTCAACAAAAATTTCCCCATGATCATTATAGGAGAGACGAAATTGACTATAGAACTCAAGAATAAAACGAGGACAAATTTGTTCATTGATGTCAATGAGACACTCAAAGTCGATTATACCAAACAAAGACCGAACATAATTTAGATTTGTGAAATCATCATAAACCACCCGACCCTCATGAATAAGTCGTTTTTCAAGGTTTTTGAATATTTGTTTTAAGGGATGGTTATGGCTATATTCTTGTGAAATTCTTGGGATGTGTGACCGTGTTCTTATATAGTCCTCGACATATTTGCTAGGCATGTTTCCCTAATAAGAAGAGTTATAAATCAACATGGTTTAAAATAAATGTTAAGCAAAGATGAGCTAGTGTGTGCCTATATGCAACAAATGTGGAGCTGTGATTAACTCGACCTAAATATAAAATCCTAAGAGTTAATCCAAACGCTCCTTAGTTTGATTTTGCTCAACCAAACAAGTCGAAAAATACATATGAATTATGTATCTCAAAATTTAGTTTGATGAGATCATAGCATGTGATTAAAACATTTTTGGATTGTATTAACAATGCAAAACAACAATTTTATTGTGTTCCTAACGTGAGTGATTTTGTAAAATAAAATTAGGGTTTTGGTTAAAAAGAAATAATTTTTCTACAAACCCTATCAATGTATGCAAACTCTATATCTACGGGAAGCATTTTAGTTATACATTGTATCCTAGTGGTTTTAATTGAACAAATTTGAAATAAAAAATGAAAAATACCCAATTTCAATTTTTAGTGTTCATCATGAACCCTAGACTCAAATGAAAGAAATGGTTGAAATGACTTACAATTGATGATCTTAGAGATGTTAGGAATGATTATTGATGTTGATTTGAGGGTTCTTCATTAAGTGTAATTGTCCCGATTTTGATTTTTGTGATTTGGAGTTGTGTTCGTCAATGGCCGCTGGTAAGGGGGTTTTGTTTTTGTGTTTTAAAATTTTGGTTTTAGGTGTACATATTTCATTTTCTCTGATGGCGGTCCCATATCTCCTGGCGGTCCCTTATATATAAGGGGGCCGCCTATATGGGGGCCGCCCGCAGGCAGTGATTTCTGACTTTGTTTTGACAAAAATTTAACTAGGAGGAGTGACAATATAACTTGCATTTCACAATTTAAATGTGTTTAAAGTACTTCGGATAAAGTATTTAAGTTGTCACGACACGGAATGGAACATAGACTAGAATTGAGACAGAAGAAAGAGATGCGTACTTAATATGATTTATGGAATGTGTTCCATCATTCATAAACCAAGACGTAGATAGTTAAATGATTTACGTTTAAGAGGTTTAGTGAGAATGTCGGCAATGTTGTCGACGGACGGTACTTTTTCAATAGATATATGTCCTTTTTAAACATTATCACGGAGGAATTGGTGACGAATTTCGATGTGTTTGGTACGAGAGTGTTGCACCGGGTTTTTGCTAGGTCAATCGCGCCTTTATTGTCGCACATGATGGAAATGTTGTCGAGTCGTACATCATAGTCGATGAGAGCTTGTTTCGTCCATAGTGCTTGTTGACATGCCTTTCCAACGCTTACGTATTCGGCTTTAGTAGTGGATATAGCAAGAGCAGTTTGTTTCTTCGAGAACCAAGATGTCAAACAACATCCCACGAATGTACAATACCCGCTAGAACTCTCTACTTTCGGTCCACATAATCTCACCGCATGAATCAAGAGTCGTCATGATTACTACAATTTCTATGCAGGTCCCCAAGGATACTATAGATCCTAAACTGTGTAGATGGCTTTAAATAGTATCGAAAGAGACCGTTTTAACCGCTTCTAGGATGAGAGGTTTGGGAGCCTCTTGGAAGCGGGCACATAGGCAGACACTAAACATGAGACTTGGTCACTTGTGGCGGGTTGAATTATGGTTGTGGACGGTGAAGGTAGTGATGGAGGAGTTTGTGTGGAAGCATTTGCTACACGTTGGAGTTCGGTTTCAATGATGTTAAATAAGTGATGAAGTTGGTTTAGTTCATTCATAATTTGCTCCCCAGTTTGATTTTGTGTTTGAGATGGAGGATTAGCAATGTTAGGAGAGAGTGGTGGCGAAATGTTGGGTGAGAGAGGAGGTGAATAGGGTAGAAGAGTGGTGTGTCTCCAAGTGTCTATGATAGACTTTCGATGTCTTTCTCCATAGTTTTAAGAAGGATGAGAAGAAGACATGATAAGTGAATGGAGGTTAAAGGGAGAAAGATAGGATGAATGTGAATGAGGAGGATGATGAGTTTATATAGGAAATATTAGGAAAGGCGGGGGTTAGGAGATAAAGATTCTAAGAAATATTTGGCTAAATAGAGAAGATCCAACAAGGTCTAGTGTAGGGATGGTCAAAGATACAGAAAAAAGAGAACAATAAAAAGTTTCGTGACCCTGCTATAGGCGGTCCCAGGTATATTGTGGGGCCGCCACATGTATTTGGGGGCCGTTTTCTGGGGTTACAAATTTTTTCCAGAATTCTTTGTGTTTCCATTTTGTGCAGAAAGAAGTGCAGAAAGAAGAAGACTAGAGAGGGTTGTGTTACAACAACTTCTATTTCCCAAGAATCAACTAATTTAGTAATGTACCGAATAACAGGTAATCTAGCCTAATTCTATCATGCCATTGAGATAATACACGTTTAGCAAGAAGAAGCATAAGATATAGTTAAGAGAAGTTATACACGTACTAGAATATATAATAATATCTAGTTTTAATTTTACAAACATAGTTGACCTAACGTGTAATCTTGTTGTACTTAGGTCTTGTGCAACATTTAATTTACTTATGATGATTATGATGGGCACACTGAACATCTTTTGGAAATTCCTCATTTAAGAGATTAGATAGAAGATTCATTTTTGTTGGGTGAGAGATGTATTTATGATCATTTGGAGAATACCTGGTTTGTTTGTCGAGAAATTTTAAGAGCAAAAGACCGTATGGCAAGATACCATTAGGGCGATGCTTGGAATCATTTATTCGATATATGATGAAATGAGTGAGGTTGAAACTTATGGAGGAAGTTATGCAAAAGAGCATATAGGTTTACCAAGCTGACAATAGATCTTAGTCAATATCAACGGTACATATGATGTTCTCCCGAATGAGAAAATGTACCGTCTTAAGATAAGGACAAATCTCTTCAACGAAGAGATTGCATAGATCCTCCAATGCAAACTTGAACCCGTTTAGACGTTTCTTAGTTACGTTGTATATGATTGATGTTGGATGAGTTAATTTGGTATAGAGGGGATCATTTGTTGGAGTGGTGTTGTGATTGTTAATGGATTTTAGAGACCATTCATTGTTATAAAAACAATGAAATATTAAGTAGCGTTCCAAAATCCCAAAACGATGCACCAATACGTTTTCCATTTATTTCGAATAAAATGATCCAAAGATCACTTACTAAAATAATTTCAAATGTTTGATAAAATTCAATTATGAATTTTGGATAAAGGTTTCCTTTTAGGTGAAGGAGAGTTTGAAATCCAACTTTGAGTATGTTCTTTTATAAGATTCCTTTGAAATTAAATGATGTGTCAACAATTCTTCCTTCATGGATAGGTAGACAAGATAATTTTAGATATGGTGATTTTTTGAGAGGAATTAAAGTGAGTGGAAGGGTATGGTTTGTTTTGGGTTAGGGAGATGTAAATTTTTGTGCATTTGAGTTCTTCTTGAGTCATTCTTTTCACCTAGTCACAATTTTTTTTGGTATGTGTCATTTTTCTAATTTTCATTACTCTTTGGACAAATGCCTTGTGTGTGCCTATGTGCAACGAATGTGGAGTTGCGGCTAACGCGACTCTAAAACAAAACCTATGAGTTAACCCAAACGCTCCTTAATTTAATTTTGCTCATCCAAACATGTCGAAAAATACATATGAATTATGTATTTCGAATTTTGTTCAAGAGATCATTATGCATGTATGCAAAAACGTTTTTAGAGTGTATTAACAATGCATTAAAACCATTTTATGGTGTTCCTAACGTAAGTGATTTTGAAATAAAATTGGGGTTTTTATGCGAAAACAATTTTTAACAAACACACTTCAATTATTTGAATTCTATGTCTACAGGAAGCATATCAGTTATACATTGTCTTATTATAGTCCTAATTGCACACAAACACAAGAAAAATGAAAATCCCTAATTTTGAATTTTTGTTCAACATGAACCCTAGACACAAATTTGAAAGAAAATAGATGAAATGACTTACAATTAATTATCTTTGTGATGTTAGGAATGATTATTAGTGTTGATTTGATCTTTAATTTTTGTTTTAGTGGTTGATTTTTAAGTTTTGGTGGTTTTGGGTTCGTGGTTCGTCAATAGCTGAAGAGAGGGGGTGTTTGTTTTTGTGTTTTACAAAAATAAGGGTGACAGACTTTTGTTGATCTTCAATTTGTGTTTTAGTGGTTGATTTTAAGATTTGGTATGTTTTTGGGTTGTTTCATCGCTGCAGGTTTTAGAAGAAGGGTGTGTTTGTTTTTGTGTTTTAAGAAAAAGTGTACACACATTTAGTCCTGACTGGTGGCGGTCCCATATCGATATGGGGGCCGCCTGATTTAATCAGGAGGCCTCCCATGATATGGGGGCCGCCTCTAGTGGAGGTGTTTTGGACTTGATTTTGACAAAATATTTTACTAAAGGGGTGACGTTTTAATTTGCATTTCGCGAATTAAAAATGCTTAACGTACTTCGGATGAAGTAATTAAGTTGTCATGACACGGAATGGAACACAGACTAGAATCGAGACAGAAGAAAAGAAGAGTGATTTATGGAATGTGTTCCATCATTCCTAAACCAAGACGTAGATAGTTAAACGATTCACGTTTAATGGGTTTAGTGAGAATGTTAGTGATATTTTCGACGAACGACACTTTTCTGATAGAGATATGTCCTTTCTGGACATTATCACGAAGAAAGTGGTGACGAATTTCAATGTGTTTAGTTCGAGAGTGTTGCATCGGGTTTTTGCTAAGGTCAATCGCGCCTTTATTGTCGCACATGATCGGGACGTCATCGAGTCAAATGTCATAGTTGATAAGAGCTTGTTTCATCCATAGTGCTTGTTGACATGCCTTTTCGGCGCTTACGTATTCGGCTTCGGTAGTGGATATAGCAAGAGCGGTTTGTTTCTTCGAGAACCAAGATGTTAAACAACATCCCACGAACGTACAAATACCGCTAGTGCTCTTTCTGTCCACATAATCTCTCGCATGATCAGAGTCGGCATATACTACGGTTTCTATGTCGGTCCCCTTAGGATACCATAATCCTAAGTGCGTAGTGCCTTTAATGTATCAGAAGATACGCTTAACCGCTTCAAGATGAGAGGTTTTGGGATCCTCTTGGAAGCGTGCACAAAGGCAGACACTAAACATGATATCGGGCCTACTTGCCGTTAGGTAGAGTAAACTACCTATCATGCCTCGATACTTGGTACTATCTACCGACTCACACTCTTCGTCTTTTGTGAGTTTAGTATCCGAGGACATGGGGGTTTTCATTGGTTTAGAATCTTCTAAGCCAAATTTCTTAAGCATTTCTTTAATATATTTAGATTGATTAAAGAAGATACCGTCTTCCATTTGTTTTATTTGTAATCCAAGGAAGAAGTTAAGTTCACCCATCATGCTCATCTCGAACTCGTCATGCATGATGTTTAGGAAAAATCATCACACATTTCTTGACAAGTCCGAACCAAATATAATGTCGTCGACATATATTTGAATCAATTGATGAAGATTTGAACTTTTCCTTCTTAAGTAAAAAGAGTGTTAGTCTACTATTCCCTGTCCCTATTTTAAATTCATGTTAATCAGAAAAGCTTTTAATCATCATACCAAGCTTGGTGCTTGTTTAAGACCATAAAAAAGCTTTCTTATAATTTATAACATGATTTGGTTTTTCAAAATCAATGAATCCCGGAGGTTGTGCCACATATACCTCCTCATTGATAAAACCGTTCAGGAACGCACTTTTTACATCCATTTGGAATAATTTAATATCTAAGGCGCATGCATAAGCTTATACTATTCTAATCAACTCAAGTCTAGCAACCGAGCATAAGTTTATCATAATCGATGCCACTCTTTGTTGGTTGTAGCCTTGAGCAACTAATCTAGCCTATTTTTCGAGAAACAAATACCGTTCTCATCCTAACTTATTTCTTAAACACACCACTTAGTTCCTATACTGTCATTTTCTTCTGGTTTAGGGGGTGGAACTAACTCCCAAACGTCGTTAGCAATGAATTGATTTAATTCTTCTTGGCATGACGACTATCCAACTTTCATCTCTAAGGCTTCATTTACATCTTAGGTTTGTTTCTAAACGGAGAAATGAAATGCAATAAAAGTTGCTTGGTTTTGGCATATGAATCTAAGGGTTCTTTGGTTAAGTTTCCTATGAACATCTCTCTAAGGATGGTTCATAGATCCTTAATATTGACTACTTTCCATCAATCTCATAGTTTCAATCCTACATTGTTTTTCTAGATTTAGCTTTCGATTTCCCTAATAGCTTCTTCTTCATCTAGGTCATCATCCACCAAGGGTGATGTCTTAGCAGGTGGAGGAGTTTCATCGAATGTCACATTGAGTGATTCTTCGATTTTCCTAGTGTGTTTATTAAGAATGATATAGGCTTTACTATTTTGGGAGTAACCTAGAAAGACACCTTCGTAAGACTTTGGGTCAAACTTGGTAAGGTAATCTTTAGTGTTTAGGATGAAGCACTTGCTTCCAAACACTCTAAAATAATCAAGAGTAGGTTTCCTACCTCTCAAGATTTCATAAGGTGTTTTTCCTAGGATGGTTCTAATTAGAATTCGGTTAAGTATATATGTTGAAGTATCTACGACATTACACCAAAACTTTTGGGGTAATGATTGTTCGTTCAACATAGTTCTACTCATTTCTTGAAGTGTCCTATTTTTCCTTTCAACCACGCCATTTGATTGAGGAGTGCGTGGAGCCGAGAAAGATATAGTAATACCGTTGGCATCACAAAATTCTCCAAATTGCACTTCATTATCAAATTCTCTACCGTGATCGGTTCTTATTGACACTATTGTACATCCTAGTTGATTTTGGATTTTCTTACTAAAAATTTCGAATTGATCGAAGGCTTTGGTTTTATCCTTAAGGAATCTAGTCCAAGTATACCTAGAGTAGTCATCTACTATGACTAAGGTGTAACGGATTCTCTCGAAACACCGTCGGCGGATGGACCAAAAAGATCCATGAGGAGAAGTTCTAAGCATCTAGTCGTTGAGACTAATTCTTAGCCTTTGTGACTAGTGTGAGCTTATTTTCCCATTTTGCAAGCATCACAAAAATGTTGAACAAACTAATCCTAGTAAGTTTATGAACTAAATTCTTTAGAGCTAACGAATGAATGAGACGCATATTCCGTGTGACCAAATCTCCTATGCCACAAAGTGGAATTTTCATTCAATCGTTCTGCTAGAACAAATTTCATCCTAGGCTTATTCCTAACTTCATTACGTATAGCCTTTCTTCCTAATTCTCTACCTATGACTTTACCATTCCTAGGATTTCACTATCATGTCAGAGAAAGTTACTTTACACTTAATGTCACACACAACATATTTGTCCATATAAATAATCAAGTTAATCCTAAGTTATCAACATGTTCTACATTATCTATTTTGAGAGAGTCATTAGAAATCGTACCTTTGCCAATGATGTTACCGCGAAGATTACTACCAAAAACAACATTACCTCCATTGTATGCCTTGTAAGTGGAGAAGAGCTTTTGGTTACCCGTCATATGTTTGGAGCATCCGCTATCCTTGATCCATTCATTGGGTTCCAAGTCGACTCCAAGGCATATCTATTTATATAAGAAGTACAATACTCAAAACATTTGGTCCCCAAAATCACAAGTCCAAAGTTGTAGTGCCAAACATCCCTTGCATTTGATGCCAATTGGTTAGGATGTAGAAATGGAAGACACATTTCCGCATGGAATGTAATTGTCGTGAAAGTTTTCAAGACAGGAAAGCCATGAGGTTTTGTTAGATGACCAACATGTCTTTGTTTGGTCTGCGGTGTTTTAGGAAGAGAATAATATTATGACTCATCTAGAGGTGAGTTTTTGATCTAAAGTTTTGTTTTGAAAACCCAACTCCGGTTTTGACAATGGTTAATAAAATTGTTTAGACTTCAGTGTCACTGATGCTACCGGAACTTTAACTTGTTACAATTATGTGTTTTTGGTCTAGGACCCAAAATAGATTTATTGAAAGAAACACTTTTTCTTAGATATTGGTGTCTCTGGTGAGGGGTCACCTTATTTACTTTTGGGGGCCGCCAACAATAAGGGGCCGCCCATGTTTATGGGGGGGGTTCCGTCCCTATTTTAAGGTGACCTCCCAGTCAGAGGACGCCTTTTTCCTGAGTTTTTATAAATTTTATTTCCTTTGTTCCAAAGATGATGCTTTCAAATAAATTAAACCCTAAACCTAATTTTATCACCGGAGGTTTTTGATTCTTAGAATTCATTCAAGCCATGATGTACTCTATTTTCAAATTTATTTAATCTAGGGATTCATCTTTGAGTTAATCATTCTCAGTTTTGAAGTACATTGACACACTGCACATTCGAGATTCAACACCCTTGTTTTTTTTTTCGAATATGGATAATTTATCTTTTAGTTCTCTAAGCTCAATTTCTAAGTTATTTGTAGTGGCTTTTAGACTTTTGTTTTTAATGATTATCTTTAGACTCATTTTGCGTAATTTATCATATCATTGTCTAAAGTTTATATCATCAATTGATTAGTTATTCGATCAATAAAGTAAGAGGATTCGGAACAGACTCAACTTGAGCAAGAGCTATAAGACATGTTTGTCTTTGTTTCCTTCTCATCATCTACATCAACCCAGCTATCGCTACAGGCAAGAACCTACCGACAAAAGCTCGTTGGTTCTTGTCTTTCGGTGGCTTTGGACATTATCCAATAAGATTATTCAGGTCGCCGTATCTAAAGTATTTTCTATCATTTTTACCGTTCTTGTCATCACGGCTTCTTTGGAACGTCTTTTTGTCGTTTCGAGGTTGTCTCACGAATCTACCTCTTCTCTTAAAAGAATTCTTAAGTCTCTTAATGCATAGCATACTCTTCGTCCTCACTACCAGAAGTCCGAACACTCATTCACACTAGATTCTTTCTATAGCCTTTAATGCAAGAGATTTTCTTTCAACTTTTGCCTATGACTATTTTCGGAAACGTTCTTGATGATCATCTCAAGGACTTTGAGTTTCCATGAAGCTCATCAGAGATAGTGATGTCAATCCTTTTGATTCATCAATTGTCGTGACCTTTGCTCTCCAATTAGGATGGTAAAGCCTAAAAACTTTCCTTACTTAGGTCATACTAGAATAACCTTCATCAAGAGCTTTAAAGAACTAGTATAATAGTATTAAAATCTGCAAAAGCATTAACTATAGATTCGTCTTACGGAAATGATGAATGTTCATATTGTTGGAACTCACAAGGTCGATCTTATTAATCTTTGACTGACTATTAACTTGATGGTTATTAACAGGTTTTACCAAATTTCTTTTTCCGTATTACACATAAAAAAACTCGTATCGATAATTCTTTATCTAGGCTAAAGGATTGTAAATAACCATTTTTTTGGCATCATTAATTTTTTAGCAAGTCCTTTTCTTAAGATCATCCCCGTTTGTTTTTCAAAAGGGAAAACCCCATCAAGTTTTTGGTTATCTGGATTTGAATAATAATAGGTTGAAAATCACCGTTGGTAATAACATGCCAAAGATCTAGATCTTTTATTTTAACATATGTCTTGAATCTATTTTTCCAATAAATAAAACTATCACTTTTAAAAAGTGGTGGTCTTTGCATTGAATGCCCTTCTAGATATTTATCGGAAGCATAGATCGATCCTTCTTTAAAATATAATATATTTTTAAAAATCTTGAATGACTTGCTGCTGATACCAAATTAGAAGAAACTAGAATGGGGGGTGAATAGTTTTTTACCGGTAATAGCGTTTTAAAAGTGCTATATGAAATAGTTTTATTATTCGAGATGTATGTCAATCAACCAACAATTGAATCACAAACTAAACTATCTAATAATGACAAGTAAAAATAAAGAGACAAAGGAAAGAAAACGATCAAACCAAGACCTGAGATTTATATGGTTCGGCAATGAAGCACCTCTTGTTCCTCACTCCTCTCCCGAGCACCCACCTCGAGATTTACACTATGTCAACGAAGCTCCCTTTAGGCGGAGAAAACCGTTTACAACGTCGCCTACTTTCTTTTCGACACTAACAGATGTCGAGTCCTAATCTAATGCTAAGAACCAATCTAATGTCTCAAACACTCACAAGATCTCTTGGATAGACACACTGCAATCCTAAAATCACACTAATATACAATCACAAAACCACTTGGTATTACACTTGATCCAATTAATACAACAACACAAAAATAAAAATCTAATGAATGTTTGTGTTCGTTAGAAGAAGGAAAGAAAGAAAGATCACTTGATAACAATGTCGTTAAGTGAATAATTCTATTGTTTATTTCTCTTGCACTTGATTAGAAGGTAAGAAGGGAGGAAGAAAAAATTAATCACTTGAAACCAAAATCAAGGTATGATATAGATCAAGATAGGTGTTTTAGAAAGAAAGGAAGGAAGAAGAGAAAACTAGATCCTGTAGAAATTTTATGCAGAGAAAGTCTGATTTTGAAATGGGAGAGCCTAGTATTTATAGGGAAAAAAAGTAGCCGTTGCTGGTGGCGGACTCGCGTCCCCCTTATATATAAGGAGGGCCGCCCGCACCTATAAGGGGGCCGCCTACTATACTTATTCCGCTCCTTTTTGTCCTTTTGTGGTGAAGGTTGTATCTGTTATGGAACCTTCCATTTTGGGGGGAAAATTTGAAATTCAAATTTTATGTTTTTAATAAAACATTTCTTTTAATTAATAAATAATTTGTTTTTATATTTTTATAAAAACATTTTTGTGAAAGTATAAGATTTAAGAAAAAATTATTTTCTTGATCACTAATCATGTTTAATGATTTGTTTATCCATACCTTAAGTGATTAATCATAAAAATAGAATTTTATGATTAGTAATTTATAAACGTTTAATTTTATCATAAACGTTTTCACATTTTGTTATTATAAAAACATTGAGAGGTCGAAAAATATAAATAACATTTTTGGAAATTATTTGTATTAACAATGATGTTTAATCGTGACTCGTGTCAGTTGTTGCTTCCGTCACCATGAAAAATTAAAATTTTGTCTCCAAAGGGAACACGAACGAGTTTCTCATCACAAACGATTATGGCATGATATTTAGCTAACCAGTCCATACCGATAATGACGTCAAAACTACCCATCTCTACAGGCATTAAGTCAATGTTGAATGGATGATTTAGAAAATTCAAAGTACAACCTCGTATAAGTGTATTAACCCAAATTATTCTACCGTCAGCTAACTCGACATCATAACCATGGTCTAATGTAGTCGGGATGATATCAATCAAAGAACCAAATGTAGTAGATATGAAACTTTTATCGGCACTAGTATCAAAATTAATTCAAAAGCATCACGGTTATTTAGGAAAAAAAAGGAAACGTACCCGTGACAACATTAGAGTTCGGTTTGTTTCGGCAGTGCCCCACACATAGCTCTTGCTACACGTACCATTCCCAAACCCGATTTACCTGATTCCCAACTACACCTTTGGCGAATCAATCTGAAATGACCCTGACTTCCACACTTTAGCGAGTGAGAACACTTGGTTTGTCCTTTGGGCTCTTTATTTGTTGTGTGGCAGAGCATCAGGCCTATTTTTTTATAACAGTCACGGCCAAAGGCCATCATTTCGGCAGTTAGTTGCACTTTGGAAGCACATTGGCCCACAAGGTGATAGTTTACAGACTTGAGGGCACAGAGGTTTAGACCCTCATACGTTTCTCTCACTAGCCCAGTAAGTAGAAGCCCGTGCCACATTGTTCCTTTTGAATGGATGTTGTTGGTTTTGGTTGTTTCGAGAGGTATCCTCTGTAACACCCCCAAAAATATGACAACGCAGCGGAATACCACTTGGGGTGCTACTTCATAATACACATCGCTAGATACAAGAGAACGACCTCTAAAACGTTATGTGTTTGTAAAACAATCTCGTTGATTTTGTTGAAATCAAAATAATAGTTGTCCCATAATTGCATCACAATGAAAAGCTTGAAAGCAACACAACGAGATTGATCATTTGTAGAAACCCAAGTATGAAATCTTGTCAATTTAGACTCCAATGCACATCAGGAAATCCAAGCATTTCATTCACCTGAGAAAAACAGCTTAAGAGTGTCCAACATTAAAATTGTGAGCATTCATAGTTTCTGTACATATAAACGATAGTTTCCAATAAATGAATTTCTGCCCACTTATCATTACAGTGTCATATAAAACGTTTAGTGACTACTGACTCCCTACAGTAAACATAAATAATAGTGTGACCGATTTAAAACCCTTAAAACTCCTTCCAAAATTACGTAAGATTTTTAGAAATCAATTACTGTAAAATAATGCACGAACCATTGTCTATCCCCAAATAGTCTCAAAAATGTACGTATCAAGTTGGATCACAAATATCCAAAGTGAAAGTATGTATTCAAGTGTGTATAAACCCATGATTACCATTACTCTAAGTTCATGAACTGTGACGTAGACTTGTATTATGCCCACCACTTATCAAGGCACAGAAAGGGTTTACCCTTATCGAAGTGTTCCGTCCAGAACACCAGGGCAGGCGTTAATGAAAATAATGTGTACCCATCATAGGTGTCTCCTCCAAGAACACCTAGGCATTTCTGAAAATATTCATGTGTATGTAATTGTTGGCCCTGAAGACTCAACCAATCGTGTTCCGACATGTTATAACGTTCGTTTCCCAGGTGATATTAATCACCACTAAACAGGGGATAGTCAATCCCCGAACAGATATATTTCATAACATTCGCTGGCTCACCCTCCACGTGATTTACCGATTCATGCAAACTAATGCTAATCCGTAATCATATAAAGCATAGTAAGTGCGTTTACTTCAAGAAATTTTAAACTTAACCAAGTATTGAATCTCCTCGCGAGTTATATAAATGAGTATGTAAATCAAACAGTAACCAACTAACGTAATGCATTAATAAACAAGCATTCTCACACCCAAAACATTATGTAAAAACCAGTCAACGTGGGCTATGAACTCACCATGATGTGAAGAACGAATTGATAGGTAGGTCATCTAATTCACAATGATTGAGAAGAACGATTGACATATAGCCTCCTAATATTGCACAACACGAACGGAAGACGAACGGCTCGTTCAAGATGAAGCAGCTTAACCCTCAAGGCTAGTCTCACTCTCTAGCCTAGTATAATGTGTTTGTGGGTTTCAATTCCCCAGAATAGTTTACTGTCAGCAGCAAACGCGTTGAAAAAAATTTAAGATATTAACGTTGTAATGAATGGTTGCTGGTTAAATAAATAAATTAAAAATATACCCAAAGTGTGTAATATATATTCTTTATATATTACTTATGAAAAAAATAACTCTTATATAATTCCTAACATGAATTATATAACAAAGACAATCTATCCAACGATTTATGAAAAGTATATAAAGTTTTGCAAGTATTATATAATAAGGTGTAAATAATTAACCCAATTGGTTTGACACCAATCAATTAAACGACGATATGTTAGCAACATTTTTTATTAACCATATATAAAATATAAAATTATATGTTATAAATTATATTTCTTTACCTCGACGATATCGTGACTAAAACAGTTTCGTTTCCTTGTGAATGTATAGTTTCGTTCGTTGTCAGGTTTTCGTACAACTTAATAATTCTATATATCATTAAACATCGCTATAATTTATTCCCTTATCGGTTATAAAACAATAGTAGTTTTGAGGTGAATCATAAAGTATATGGAATTAAATAAGTTTCCTCATGACTTCCCCGTTTTATATAACGTATTCCCATATACGTAAAACACAACGTTTTTTTTCCCTTAAATCAATATATAATTGCATGTTATTCGCTTTCCAATATGTTCAAATGCCCGCCGGTGTATTGCCAGATATAACATACATATCTATGTCACGTTATTATATCTAAACCGCAAAAAAAATAATTATCATTTTGTTTAAACCATTTAACCACCATAATTTATCCGGTTTTAATATATATAAACCTAATTTATATTTAATTGGTCGTTTTGCTTTATAGTGTCAATAGCCAATTTAGTTAACCCAAACTTCACACCTTACGGTTAGTCTGCTCACGCCAAACACACCCGCTGTGGTTTGACCCACAGAAACCCAAACACTTCCTAATACGGCTTTTCCTGCTAAACCAAACACACCCTTAGTGTTATTTCTGCTATCACAAACCACCCTTATGTGTTTAATTCCTAAAACCAAACACCACTTTATTGTGACAATCAACCAAACGCAAACCCAACCCACACAACCCGGCTGTACCCGGCTGTTTCGCAGCCAACCCAAACGCCCCCTTATGGTGGCGGCTGCCACCGAACAAACAAACACCCCCTTGTGGTACAAGAACCCAACCCCGACTCCCTCTTTGGTGGCTGTTTTTGGGCGTCGGCTAACCCGAACCGAAAACGCACTCCTTTTTCGGCTGTTTAAATAACACGAACCACCCGCATCCTTCTTCTTCATTTTTAACAAAACCAAACACCCCTAGCTACCCATACCCCCGCTGCTGCCATATACCCCATGCACCTTAACTGGGTGGCTGACACGAACAAACGCACCCTTTGCTGTTAAACCCAGATGTAAATCATCCTTGTGGTGATATAACACCACACGCACCCCTCTTGCTTTTATAACCCAACTCGAACGCACCCTTGGCTGAGTCAACACCAACCCAACGAACACCCCCTGCTGTTATAACCTTAACCCGAACCCACCCACACCCTTTTCTTTATAATCCAAACCAACGCACCCTGGTTGGTTTTTTTTGTCGAAACCAACCCGACAGGGGGAGACTATAACACCCCGTGTTTTAGGGTCATTGACGTCGTTAATAAATCCGCTATGTATTTTTAGTATTGTACGCGTTTGCTTTTAAACCGTAAACGTTAAGTTAAATCGCGTAAGCTAAAAATGATCAATTAATGCAATCGGGCATCAAACAATTAAACGTTTGCATCAATCAAGTATTAAATAATTATTTTGAGAATAATTATGGTCTTTGTTTATTTTATTTTTATCGGTTACGTAAATTTATTACGTTTCGCGATAAAGTACGTTTAGGCATACCCGGAACCACCAAAACTTTTCTACGCTTCAACAAATACCCACTTTTATACCCAATACATAAAATTAACTCAAATACTATCCCATATACATCCTATGGCCGGATTTAGTGCAAATGATACAAAGAAATATCAAAAATTTTGACAAATTGGTCTTGTACATCTCTTACTCATTAAACTTAGCCATTTCATGTTCCTTTGACTAAAGACCAAGACCATAGTCTTCCTTAAGACCCTCCTCATGTCTCCATGACCAACTATTGCAATCTTTTGACTAGTCTTACCATATATACAAGTATGCATGAGATAGATATAACATACATACAAAACACTTAGCTAAAAATCAAACCAAAACCTCTCTTCCTCCCCTCTTTTGGCCACGGCAAGAAACACCCCTTTGTAATAATCCATATCAAATTTTCTACAACCTATACAAGTATTCACACATCATTCCTAAGATATACTAAGATGTTTCCAAGCATTGGTTAACCATTTTCAAGTAATTATCAAGAAAAGGAAAGCTAGGGTTTCATATGGAAAGTTAGGGTTTTCTTAGTTGCAAGCTTTGGTTTTTAATCTAAACAAGGGTTTAGATTGTGTTGGTTATCATCATCATTCATCATAAGGTCATCTAGAACTCTTTATGTTCTTACATTTATCATTATATGCATATGTTAGTTCTTTATAGCAAAAATTACCATTTAGGACTTTTGAACATGTAAAAAGAGTTTTTACTTGTGATGATCATTTTGTACACTTTTTCTTATGTTATGTGATAGGTAATATCATGATATAATGGGTATATAAGTGATGTACCATGTTGGTTAAGTGAAAAGATGCATATGTATGAATTAGGGTTTTAAAAGTACTTAAGGAAAGTTATTGTTTTCATGAGTTGTTAATGACTTGATAATCTTGTTATCATGGAACCTCATGGACTAAATATGGACTTTGGACTTTATTATATATATGACATATGATATAAAGCAATATGGAAGGCTTGTGGTAAATTTACTAAGTTGAAAAGTGTTTAAAAACAAGTATATGAATAAGTATATCTATTGGTTTCAACGGGGCTGTTGTGGTTCGAATTTAAGGACAGCCATATTATGATCTATAAAGATAGTACACCTCATGATGATTACAAGTATGTAAAGAACTTGGAAAACGGATAAATAACAAAAAAATTACGGTAAAAACAAGTTATACGATAAATAAATGGATTTATAAAAGAATTTTTATAAAACAATTTATAAAAATTATATAAAACAGCAATTTTAGTATTTTTAACAGATTACACATATTTTTAGGATTCTAAAATGATAAGAAACGAAAATTTTCAATTAATAACGAATGAGTTATGAATTTCGCGAGTTTACTACAATTAATACTTTTATAAAACTATTTTTATAAAGTTACTATTCATGATAGAAACTTTTATTTTTGTAAACCTCATAAATCAATAGGACTTTCAATTACGAGAACGTGCTCGAAGGAATCACTAAAAACGGAGCTATAACGAAGAAAATACGACGTATACGAGTTTTACGACATCAAAAACGATATAAGTGAACTTATGATCTGGCGTGAACAGTAAAAGTACTGTTCACTAGTAGCTCCAAAATTTGAAAATGTCAAATTTTGATAACTCGACTTAATACGAAAACGTGAGCGCAAGAAACACCTCAAACGGACTTGAAACGCGAAAGTTACGCCAGTTTTACTAAAACAGTAATTATAAACGTTTTAACTTATTAAACACAATTTTACCAAAACAATTAGATGGTGATCTAGCTATGTAGAATTGTATATGGTAGATGTTAATTACCATGCTTAGCACTTATACGACCTTAAATTAAATAGGTTGCATCTGACGATTTGCGTGACGCATTATCTGTGATATTTGGATTATTAGTAACTCAAGGTGAGTTCATAGCCCCACATTTTTACGATTTCAATGATTTATAACTTTGGGGTGGAAACATGCTTTGTTTTATAAATTGGACGCAAGTGTATATTTTATATTGATTACGTGTTTGCCTAAGTAGCGATAACCCAAGTTGAGCCCATTATCATGAACTGTCAATTGCATAGATGTAGTTGTGAATTACATTATGTGAGCGCGAATGTTATGAATAGATCTATTTGGGATTGACCTCCCCATTCGGGTGATTAGCTATCACCAGGAATAAACGTTATAGCATGTCGGATTTGGGATGTTTCGGGTTAAACATCTGATCGGGCAGAATAGAAATATTTATTATTGCGAATATAATTGTCGAGCTTCAGTGTCATGAGCTTAGGAAAACGTAATTGGATTTTGTGATGTCTGCATCTGTTGCATTATCACGGGGAAAGTATTGCGGTCCTGCATATTATTATTTACTAACCTATGAATTCACCAACATTTTTGGTGACGTTTTAAAGCAATATTTTCAGGTGGTCAATAGGCACGAGGTGCCAGGGATACATTGGTGACACTTTTGGTTATCACGCTAAAGATTTGGATGTAATATGTTTTGGGAAATGTATTGTCAATCTTTGTAATATCAAACATTGAACAAGTAAAGCTGCATGCTTTGTGTAACAAGTCTTTTATCAAATCCAATGTATCATTTTAAATGACTTTTTGTCGTTCTTATATATCTTGTGCTATTGATTTGAGAAGTAACACACCTCGGATATCCTTATTCCGCTGTGACCCAATTTGGGGGTGTTACATAGTTTGTTAATGACATCGACTTTGTTTATAAGGCAATACTAAAATTGTTTATGAGATGGTATCAAAATCGTTTTGGAGGAAATCACGTGACCATTCATAATGTAATAGTAAGGAGTTTATATTGTGGTAACAAATTGTTTATGAATTGATAACAAAATAGTTTTGAAAATTGACCATGGAAACAGTTTATGAGGGACAACAAAATAGTTTATTGTGTGATAGTGATATGTTTCATAAATTCATAATGTTTTAGTAAGTGGTTTGCATGAATAATTAGAGAATTGGAGTAGATTGGCGGAAATTTCACAATACATAGATTTGATAGATAATTTGAAATCGTTCAGTACAACAAAAATTTAAGAGGAAGTACAATGAGATTCTTAAAGGACATAGAGTCTATGATAGTTCAAACTTAAGTTTTACTAGGTAATAGGTCTCTCATTAGATGTTGATGTTAGACGTCGTGGCGCTAGAGTCTCCACGAGCTTTTCCTTTCCAGTACATGTCCACACGGTTCTGAAACTTTACTATTGGACAATTACTCTTGTAGTGTCCCAGACTTCCACACTCATAACAGGTAAGGGTTGGTTGATTCCTAGCAGTAGTAGGTGTTCTACAATGTTGGGTTATGTGGCCAACCTTCTTGCAATTTTTGCAATTTACTGTGCACGGTCCATTATGGTGAAATTTGTACTGGTTGCACAGAGGTAGAGATCCAGCATATGCCTTCTTGTTGATTGGTCTAGTAGTGTGTGCTATAGGTACCTTATGCCCTTTGTTTTGTTGGCTCGAGCTTCCATTGTGGTTACTTTCCCACTTCCTCTTGTTGCTAGAATTCTTTGCTACCTTGTCTTCTTCTTGTTTGGTCTGGCTCATTGACTTGCGGGCCATGTTGGTTTTTGTCTCATAAATAGCAATAGCCTCGATAGCATTAGCCACTCGTTGGGCTACAACCTGCTCAATTTCCTCAACACTCATCCCTTGATTAATAGTTGTCATTGTTCTTCAAAGTTAAAAGTGTAATAAAATGAGATTAGTTTAGTTATCTAAGTCATGCTCCGAAAATAGAGTGTTGTGAGATGATGTATGGTAAATATAAATATGTGCTCATGGCATAAATAAATGATGGTAAATATCATATTTGATAGCTTATGTTTAGGTAGCGTTTAGGACCTACGAGCTTATCGTACTACCTCGCCTAAAGAAATGTTCTAGTATTTATATAATAACCCTTATATAAATAATTGTGGAGTATGTGTAAAAGAATGTAAACTCATCTTTGTATATATATGTAAGACCCTAATAGTAATGTACGTACTATAATATGAACACGTATATGAATCATGTAAGCATCTAGTATGACTAACTAATGCAACAACTATTGTATGTATGTCCTGTGAAAAACCCTTTTGTATGAATGCAATGTTTGAAAACGGTTATAGTCCAGCAAAAACATTTGACCTGGTTCTCTATAACCTTGGCTCTAGATACCAATCTGTAACACCCCCAAATTAGGTCGCAACGGAATAATACCGGGAGCGTTACTTCATAGATCAATAGCACAAGATATGAGAACGACCTCTAAAAGAGGTCAATTAAAAATTCAGATACATTGGGATTTATGGAAAATTGGTTAATTACAAGCACATACGGATTAAATTGTTCAACATTTGATAACAGATTTTAGATCATAACAAATATCCTAAGGTGTATGATCCAATATCTTTTATGAATGACTCCCAATAGAGAATCCCCAAATGTATCTTAGCACCTCGTGCCTCATTTGACCTGAGTAAACATGCTTTAAAACTGTCAAACATAAAGTTGGTTGGGGTGGGATTTATAGGTTTATGTAAATATGATGTAGGGACCGCAAGATTTCCAGTGTATGATATGCCAACAGATGTAAACATCAAAGTGTAATTACACATGTTTCCTATGCTCATGTCACTAAAGCTTGACATGTATGAATTGACAATATAAATTTGCCAACATTTTCCTATGATGATGTTAACCGCTAAATCATAATCCGACATTGGTTTACGTCCGTTGTCCGACAAAACCGGCACAAGTGAGTGCTGCTCTCCCGATCTGGGGATGTCAATCCTAAATTGATCTATTTATAACATTCGCGCTTACACAAAGTAATTGACAGTTCATGATAATGGGCTCATGTCGGTTATTCGCTACTTAGGCAAATAACGTAATCATGATTAAAATGTTAAACTTACGTCAATTTGTAAACCAATGCATGTTTTCACCCCAAAAGTTGGTAAAATCATTGATATAGTAAAACACATGGGGCTATGAATCACCTTAGTGAATAAATGAAGTATATGAATCAAGCATATTGACAAACGTCACAGATATGACCGATAGCAACCTAATTAAATATAGGTTGTATGAGTACAATGTACTTAATATAAATACTACATCACAAGTTATATAGTTACACCACCACCTAATAGTTTTTGTTTAATTTTAAAATTTGAAATACTAATTAAATCGTACTTTGTTAAATAAAGGTATATGTATTCGTATCCGTAAAGAAAATATTATTTTTCGTTCAACAATGTAATATTTGTTAAAAATATATGATTTAATATTTTTATTGATTATGTAATGATATTATATAATTAATTTAATTGTTTTATAAAATAATGTATAAAAGTGAAAATAGTGCACAAGGTTTTATAAACCTCGTATCTTTATCGTTTTAACTTCGTTTTATGCGTTTCTTATGTCAACGGTTTCGTATTAAAAAAAATCTATCAAAATATTATATTTATTATATAGTTAAGTACTGTTATGAACAGTAACAGTAAGTGAAAGTTTATAAAAATACTTTTTATAACTTTAATTATTGAAATCGTATTTTAATTGTATCTCGCTCGTTTTAATTCGGTTTTTAGTGACTCCTATGTCTACTCTTCGTAATTAAAACCTTTATTTAGGAAAATTAATTCCCAACAGTTTACTGTCGTGAACAGTAACATATTTTTATAAGAATACTTTTTAACTTAAACTTGTAAATAATGTATCTCCTTCATTTTAAATCTGTTTTTCGAGTTTCTTACATGTTTGGATTCCTCATGAAAAGTACTATCTTTATAAAATATTTCCCTTAAGTTATCAGATCTGAAACAGTGAAGAGTTTTATAAAATAACTTTTATAAAAATATTTTACACATTTAATTATAGTAAACTTAAAATTGTCATATCTGTTTCGTTATAGCTTGGTTTTTTAAGTTCCTTATATGCTTACGATCCTTATAATGTGTACTAATTTTATAAAATATAAAATATATACTTTGTTTTTCGAATTGCAATAGTAGGTATTAAAACAGTTGGTATGATTATGTTTCATAAATTAGGTTTTATAATTCCATTTCTTAAGAAATCTTGTACTAGTCTTTTACCACACTTTCTACCATGATTCTTACATATGTTAGGTCCTCTACTTAGTAAATAGTGATTGTCCAATAGAGTATCAAGTCCTCATGATCTTTTATACATAAATTTCTAAACAAAACTTTCAACATAATTTAATTTATAAACTAGACTTATAATTTAAATAACATTCATGTAAGGTGTGTACTTCTATTTTAAGTATTATTTCACCAATGTACATAATAAATTCGAACCATATTTATATATGTAATATTCCATAAATCATAAAAATAAACCTAGGTGGTGTTTAACATATATAACAAGCATGAAAACATAAGTAAAGAAATAATGAGATGTTTAAGGTTTAAATGAACCTTATAGAAGTGAAGTAGGATCAAGAACACAAGCTTACACTTAAGCTTAAACCCAATAAAGTAAACCCAAGATCAAGACCCTAATGAGAAAACCCTAATCACTTTTCTTGAATCAAACCCTTGTATATAATATCCAATCTTCCAAACCACTTTGCAACACCTTAGATATGATAACTAATGAGCCTTGTATACTTGAAAAATCAATTGTATGAACACCCAAAAAGCCTTAATTCAGTCGTGAGTTTGTAGAGGAGTAGAGAGAGTTTTTGCTTTGATTTATTTGGCTAGTTGTAAGTGTGAGAAAGTCTTGCATTATCCTTCTTTATGTATGGGAAGTATCTAGCTAAACCATGGTCTTAAGGTGGTAATGGTACACCTTGTAAGGTGCTCTCCTCCTCCCTAGGAGGAGGGAATGGCTAGGATGAAAGGAAAGGACAGAGAGTGCTTTGTTAGCCATTAGATGGTAAGACTTGATAGTTAAACATTAAATGAGTATGTAGTAGTGGGATTTTAGTGTATTATTTGTGTATATACTCATAGGATCTGGCCATATATGGTTTAAGAGTAGGAAATGAGTTAATTTTTTATGTATTGGTATAAAAGTGGGTATTGTTTTGAGTTTTGGTGGGTATTGGTGCTTCGGGTTGCTAAATGCAATTCATTCGAACGTAAAGCGTTTTAAGTAAACAATAAAAAATAAAAAATATAATGAGTTATAAATTTTACTCATAATAAATTATATAAACACTTGCTTGAATGTAGACTTTAAGTGTTTGTGTCCGTTTAACGTGAATTGTTGATTTTTAGTTTACGCGATTTAACTATACGATAATAATTAAAATCAAATGCGTATATCATGGTAATAATTGAGTCAGGAAATGACCTGAAATAATGGATTGTTACAGGTATCCTGCACTAAAAATGAGTGCATGTCAAGGACGTGGGATAGTTATATGATCGATGTAACCATAATTACAATTACATGTTTAAAACATGGGTTAACCCTAATGCCTCTTATCAAGCATATCCTAATACTTACTATGCGGCCTCGGAATGCATCACAAAAACAAGTTCTAGAATTTAATATACTACCGGTACACTCATATAATTTAAACCGATTTCATTGCTCCAGAAAAGTCGACAAAACCACATATACACATCTGTAACGATGGAATAGATACACATGATTGCTCACTCCTTAACTCGAGAAAGCTAAAGGTATAAATTATCTTGGGTATCAATAATAGATACCCAAATTCCTATAGATCTAAAGGCGAACCTCACATTTTTGGGGTGGAATTCTGAGGGTTTTTGTGCTAGTCATATACATTCCTATCCATGAGACGCTATTAATACTCGGTTTTTGTCGGTATGTGTCATAAAAAAAATTAAATTTGGGTCAAAATTACCTTTTTATGCTATGTTTTGATATATTACCCATCATTTCAAGGACAAAGCAAATGGCAAATGAAAGAATAGTTTCTAAGGCTTATTTTCCCCCTACACTTAAGTTGAACATTGTCCCCAATGTTCTATAGAAGTACCCGTAAAAACGAATAAAGGGAAAAGAAAACAAGTAAAAGAAACTAGTACTCCCTTGGTTTGCTCAATAATAGAGGAAGAACACATGCGATAATGTTAAAGTCGTCCTCCAGAATCCATACAATGAAAAAAAAAACTCTAGATCTTCCAAGCTTCTTCTCGTCAAATATAACTTGTAATCAAAGATAAAGACAAATATACCAAGCATAAAATGTGCGATATAATAATATACAGTGTGAAATTAGGGTTGACTCTATAAAGCAGTAAAGATAGGATGAGAGAATTATTAAACTTAGGGTTTTGCAGGTTTATAAAAGAATTACAAATTTCTTAAGTGTTGTACAAGTTTTATTTTCAAAAATACTTAAAATTTTTGAGTTTTCCTGTAACAGGCGTTTGACGCCGTCAGGAATATCCTGACCCCATCACAGGTGTCGTGGTGATGGCGTCGCATGTAAATCGTGACGTCGTCTCCACACTTTGGGAAAACTTAATTTTCATTTTTGATGAAAAATTTCCTACACTCATCTATATAAGTTATTTCCCTGTACAAAATGCATTGGACAACATAATTAAAAGCTTAACTCTATTTCAGAGACACATTATAAAACTAATTCCTAATCATACTGACACCCTGAAGTGAGTGACATCACAATCTCTGCGACATTAAATCCCTAAAATCGCAGTGTTTATGTTCGTAAATGTGTTTGTATATGGTTCTTAAATAACCCAGATAGAGGATTATGTTCCCCACACTTATTTTGTTATCTTAAGAATGATCGCTACTTATGTGTCCTGTTATGCATTGCAAAAAATAAGACGAATGTTACTAAAGAATAGTCAAGAACAATATGCTCCATATGATTTACAAAGTAAATTACAACATTACAATAATATGACTACATAAACATAAGAATTAAACCTCATCTACATGCAACACCTATTTGGGAAAGTCAATATCCGGCGTTGCTCCCAAAAAGCGCTTTTCTTTATTTACGAATCTTGTAGCTAGAATCGAAGTCACACACCCTTACGTGACTTCATGGAATTGGGCATCTTCGCGTGTCACCGTATGATCACATTTCCTTCATACTTTCTTCCCATTTGGCATTTCGGGACCTAGGTTTTTTTTAAGCAAATGTTTCTGTTACTTAAAGTTATTCTTTTCATAAGCTTTCTTAACCCGGTTAGTTTGATTTCTCTCTGAATTTAGCACAAGGCAGTGGGTGTTGGGATCTTACTCTATGGTATTGTGCCCCAAATAATCCCCAAATGTGTTAAACCTAAGGTATGGTGTGTGGCAGTTGGAATGTGTAGATATCAAAAGACCTATTAAAAGAATACTCGTTAATCCTTTAGCGCATTCATATTCGAGTTTGGTGATTTCCCATAAAAGGGTTTTACCCATTACAAACTTTAGCCTTTTTTTTCTGAATAATTCCTATGTCTTCAATTCCTCAATAGTTCTGATGTCAGGTGAAGCTTTTTTGCCTATAATAACGTGAATCCTTACAACAGCAATTCCGTTTTTTTTTCTATACTTTCTAATCCTTCTACCATTATAGTGTTGTAGGTTTTACGTGTAATAATGTTCATTAGTTATAAGGGGTCAAAGTAAGCGACAAACTTCCTAAATCCAATCATACATTAGAATGCCAAGTCATCCACATCGAAACTATTAATTGCCTTTTCTTGGCGTAGCATTCCAACATTTTCATCTCACGTTAAATTCATTAAGCACTTCAGATTATCCGAATCATGTCTGAATGAAGAAGGGAGAAACATGGGGAATCTAGGGAGTAATACATGATTAAATGAATACAATCTTTTTATTATATTGTTATCACCATTAGCATAGTTTATTATTTAGTTTATTAGCTAAAACCAACCAAACCTTTCAAACATATGATTTTACTGCTTTCTTATAAATATAAAAATACAAAAATAATCTTCTCTTAACACCTAGAATTCTGTTAGACCATGATCAAGCCTTCCCAACCTATTCTCCTAGAGAACGATAACAACCCCCGAGTCTTGCCTATACTACTACTAAAACGGTTAGGTACTCTGCCTAGAGAGTTGTAAAAATTCTTGTAGAAGTCCCTTACGACAACCGCATCAAATTTATGGCGCCGTTGCTGGGGACTTCTACAAGAAGTTTCCCCACGCAGCGGCGCCAAAAACTTAATGCGGTTGTCGTAAGGGACTTCTACAAGAAGTTTTACAACTCCCTAGGCAGAATACCTAACATTTGTAGTAGTAGTATAGGCAAGACTCGAGGGTTGTTATCGTTCTCTAGGGGAATAGATTGGAAAGGCTTGATCACGGTCTAACAGAATTCTAGGGGTTAAGAGAAGATTATTTTTGTATTTTTATATTTATAAGAAATTAGTAAAATCATATTTTTGAAAGGTTTGGTTGGTTTTAGTTATTAAACTAAATAATAAACTATGCTAATGGTGATAACAATATAATAAAAAGATTGTATTCATTTAATCACGTATTACTCTCTAGATTGCTTCTCCTAGTGTTGTTGCTTTGTCACACTTGTGATGATCTATGTAATTATTTCCTAAGTCATGAACAGATTACACGAACCCGCCGTCTATTTAATATTCCGTTGAGGCAAAACACAAATTAAGGTAGTATGAAGACTATTACCCGGCCCCCAAGAGTGTATTAAATGCATTTGAAAATATATTAAAAGTGGATCAACCATATAAGGGGCAAGGTAGTATGAAGACTGTTACCCGATGGTATCCTTTCTACACAATCATGTTTCCCTAGACATATCAACAGCGATACAGACAAAAGCTGGTTTTCTAAAGCCTAACATGCATATTCATCACAAGAAGCAACACCACTAAGATCTACATTCTAGGTTTCATACAATCATAAATGAATACAATAAGGAGTTTAGCCAAGCATGTTAAAGATAAAGCAAGAACAATAAAGAATCAAACAACAAGACATATTGAATGATCAAGATAGTCTTACTTGATTAAAACATGAATTGAAGGAGGTACAATAGGGTTTTGAAGCCCTAAAATCGTCCTAAGAAGCTGCCAAACGAACTAGGGGGCTAAAAGTGCCAATTTACAAACTATAGGGTCAAAACTGTCAATTGCTAAAGTTAACTAGCCTAGGGACTGTTTTTGTCAATTCTGGAAACTTAGGGGCTGTTTCAAACTTAGAAGGACCTAAAATGGAACCTTGTAAAGTTTAAGGACTAAAAGAAGTGTGACGGCGTCGTGTATGACTAGTGACGCCGTTTCTAGGCGCTGAGACTTTAAATCTTAAAGAGTCTTGGTGTTGGTTTGTAATCTTGTCCGTTTCTTCTCCAAATGAGCCCAAGTCACATGTATTTCCTCCAAATGCCTTCCAAATGCTAAATACCTGAAAAGGAACGATTAAGTACCTATTTTAGTGCATAATATACACACAAAATTAGGGTTAAAAATTGTTATTAAATGACACCTCATCATAAATTCAAAACTATAACTCTTTTTGTATATAATATACTTCCATTACATCATTAGTATTCATAAATTCACTATATATTGAATCAAACATAATTTATTAACTTAACAAAATTGATAGAGTTCTCTCTAACGTTGTTTTTTTCTTGTTATGATACTGAATTAGTTTCATACGACATCGATGCATGGATTTGATCTATCAATTCATTAATTCTATGTTTAAATTTTTTTCATAAATTCATGTTCTGACATAGTAATCGTTAATATAGTGACCAATCTAATCTAACAAGTTTTCTAAACCTGGTTTTTATTTGTGAAGAATTATTTTAGCTCACCAATATCAAAATCTTGGCTCCGTCACTGCTCACTATTTTGCCTTACCGAACCTCTTACGCATCCCTAACATTAAATATTATGTACATCCATATCTTTGAAATTTCTGATCGCCGCCATAGTCAAGTCAATCAATCGTGTACATTTTGAAAACAAAATCGATAAGCAAAACAAATTCCACAAAACTTAATCATTCAAACTTTCTTTTTTTTACATTTTTTGCCCCTACCCTCATGTCCTTTCTATTTTTGAACTTTCATAAACCCAATTTTAAATATTTTTAAAAAGTAACCAAACCATTGTTAGGGGCGGCTCAATCCTCATTGAGCCTAAAGCGCAAATTAAAAAGGGGCGTGCCTTTTGATTATATGCTAGGTTTTTGGAACACACACACTGGCAAAATTAATATAATGTCAATTACAAAACCAAGAACGCTTAGTCAATTAAGAACCGATTGACGAGTAAAATATGAAAAAGAAAGAAAAACTGATGTCGTTGTTTTGATAACCTAGAAGTATGGCTAAGACAACGGAATGAAGGAACCCAAGCAGGATTGTATGTGTTTGTTCGTAACTTTTAGTCAAGAAAACCTTACGCTAATACTTAAATAGTTAAATGAAAGGAGTATTTTCCTCATGTTCATTTTAAAAGAAAATAAGTTTGTTCATATCGATTTGTTTACACATCATTCAAAAAATGCAAGATCAAAAGAGCATAAAAACATATAAAAATGAATCATCCTATCAAAAACTCACAAAACAGATTTCCAAATTTTTAGTTCATTTACAATCCTATCTATAAGTCATTAAGATTTGGATTACTAAAACGAGTTTAATCTATTCTTTCCTTCTAGAGTAAATTGCATAAATCGTCCCTAACGTTTGGTCAAATTGCATGTTTCGTCCAAACTTTATGAAAGTGCAAGGATCGTCCATGTGGGAAAACCTTTGGTGCAAGTATCGTCCCTGCGGGGATGATATTTGCACCAAAGGTTTCCCCACAAGGACAATTCTTTCACCAAAGATTTCCCCACAAGGACGATCTCTGCACTTTCAAACTATTTGGGACGAAACCTGCAATTTGGCCAACTTTAAGGACGATTTATGCAACTTACTCTTTCTTTTATGCTAAAAGACGATCTTGGTCCTTTTTGAAAATTAAAATGATTGATGTGGTATCTAATTGTTCGTAGGCTTAAAGAATAAAGATAAAATAGATGTGGCCTCAAATCATAATATGCATCACGCATTTTAGTAAATTGGGGGGCCTAAAGGCAATTTCTCAGGCAAACATGTGACGACTACATATAGTGGCTTTTTAGAAAATCAAGGGTCTTAAAAATCCATGGGACCTAAAGCGATGGCTTTAGTTGCTTTACTCTTGTGCCACCACTCCATTGCTGAAAACACACGGTACCATTCTTCTAAATGCTACAGTTAGACCAGTAACTTGCAAGTTATTGTCACCTCAGCGTCACATTAGTTCTTTGTCATCTAACTTACATTTAACCAACATACTAAAAATGTTCAAGGATTAAAGATAAGTGATGGTCAAACTCAATGTGAAGGACCGAAGGTGTCAAAAGCTGAAAGATGCAAGTTTTAAGCTATTCTATTAATTAGCAAAGTTATCAGTGCTAAAAGTAACATGTGTCTATATAAGCTCATAACTTGAGCTAGGGTTTTATAATTTCTAGGTGTTTTCTCTTTGAGCTCTCTTTGTCTATCAACATTGTCTAGTCTATTTGTTCTTTATATCAATCTTTAATATCATCTATTTTAGTTCTGTTATATATCAAGATCAAACTCTTTTTTGATCTTGCTAACTTCTGAGTGCTGAGTGGTTTGTAGTGAGGTTGATTGGGATCCACCTAGTGGGGACTAATCATTATCTTTTGTATTTATCTGGCTAACACCCGTTTAGGGATTAGTCTTCTTGTATTCATTCATTAATAAAATAGCACAAGGGGAGGTTGGTTGAGTGCAAGATCTGTGTTCTTGGTATTGTATTTGTTATTGATCACATGGTATTTATAGATCCTGTTTGAATCCTAGGACCTGTGGGGTATAGGTCCACAACCTGCTTTAAATCCGTGTTTAATTACTTTTTAGGAGTTATGAGTAAATTGGGAGTTTCTTGAATGGTGTGATGTATTGCTCGATTGAGGGTGGAATCTTAAAGGCCGTGTTAAGATTTGTCTATTTGGTAAAAAATCTTGTGATTGTGGGTATTTGTTAATTAGGGTTTCTGGAAACATTTGGTATTTGGTGGTTTTGTCTCTTAATTGTTTTTGGGCTCGTTCTTCCCATTTGTAGCTCTTGACTAAGTGAACAAGGCGCATGTGTTAATCTTGTGTTCATCTAGCGATAAGCTTGTATTAATATTTTCTTCCTTAAAGATTTAACAGTATTGAGTATTTTTGGGGCAAATAGGGGTACTACCTTGGATCTGCCATCTCTGAGTGGTGTGAAACTGCTCTTGTCACTCTGATTATGTTAAAACCCTTGGTACTCGGTGAGTCCTTGGTGTTATTTAAGGAGTTAGGAATAGATTGGTTAGTGGATAGGCTAGTTAGTTTGTGGAGTTGTTTTAGTGGGGTTGAAGCTTGGATTTTCAGGACTTACCGAAACAAAAATGGTTTTAGAGTTAGCCGATCGTACAATTTCCAAACCAACCGGTGTCGCCAAAAATGTTTTCTCGGGCATGCTGGATTCTATCGAAGATTTATCAAAGACTTTTCCAAAATCTCTCGACCCATGACCCATCTCTTAGAGAAAAACACTCCTTTCATTTTTTCGGAAGATTGCATTCTAGCCTTTCAAACATTGAAAAAGAAGTTAACTGAAGCTCCAATTCTCATTGCTCCGAATTGGGACCAACCTTTTGAAATCATGTGCGATGCAAGTGATTATGCAATAGGTGCGGTTCTAGGGCAAAGGATTGAGAAGCATTTCCGACCAATTCATTATGCAAGTAAGACGATGACTGAAGCAGAAACAAACTACACAACAACGGAGAAAGAGATGCTTGCAGTTGTTTACGCTTTTGAGAAGTTTCGATCATATCTAATCATGAACAAAAGTGTTGTTTACACAGACCATTCCGCATTGAAATACCTTTTCAACAAGAAAGACGCCAAAGCACGATTGCTTCGATGGGTCTTACTTCTTCAGGAATTTGATTTCAAAGTTATTGATACCAAGGGAGCTGAAAACTATGCAGCCGATCACCTCTCTCGTCTTGAAAACCCGTATGAGAATGTTTTTGATCCTAAAGATATTAATGAAACTTTTCCTCTTGAAACATTGAATACGGTGACTTCTCATGATGACCAAAATACCCCGTGGTTTGCCGATATAGCAAAGCACATACCAACGCGGGGAAATTTTCCTTTTCCTCATCAAAGGAATGTCAACTCAACAAAAGAGAAAGTTTTTCAAGGATGTAAAGCATTACTTTTGGGATGATCCCTATCTCTTTCGTATATGTGCGGATCAAATCATCCGTAGGTGTGTATTCGCCAAAAGCTCTTGAAATCCTCAAAAGCTTGTCATGAGGACCGCACGGGGCCATCATAGTGGCAATCTTACCGCTCGAAAAGTATTTTTGATGCCGGTTTCTTTTGGCCTACGATTTATAAGGATGCTTATGAATTGATCAAATCTTGTGATGCATGTCAAAGACAAGGAAAGATTTCACATCGAGATGAGATGCCTCAAAATTCAATGCAATTTGTAGAAATTTTTCGATGTATGGAGTATTGATTTATGACCTTTTCCGACGTCTAGGGTACAAATTATCTTCTAGTAGCCGTCATTATCTTATCCAAAATGGGGTTAAAGCAATGGCGCTCCCCCCAACGATGCTAGAGTAGTTGTCAAATTTTTTTGAAATCAGATCACCCCTTTTCTCCCAATTTTGTGCACCGAGAGCGATCAAACGATCGTGGACACGCATTCCTGTAACGCCAAAATTTGATAAAGTAATGTCAAAAGTAGATGTTACACTCGTCGTTCTACTTTTTTTTTTTCTTACCACCCTTAAACAAGTGTCACTCGAGGTACGAAATCGTGGACTTAAAAAGAATCTGGGTAGAAAGACGGTATGGAGAAAACCGTGCTCATGTCAGACAATTTAACGATGCATTGTAGGCATTTTCGAACCTCTTTACAAGACTCTCCCATTTGGATACACCTCCTTAAAATGTTAGTTTATGGAAAAGCAGTCAACTACCCGTTGAGCTAGACCATAAGGCATATATGGGCTCTAAGCATGCCAACTTCATCTTCGAAACCCGCTGGGTGATCATCGAAAAACGCCCAACGAAACGAACTTAACGAGCTCGAGATCAAGCTTTATGATAATTCATTTAATCTACAGGAGAAGACGAAGAAACTTCAGCCTCAAAGAATCAGATCGAATCTTCAATGTTGGTGATCAAGTCTTACTTTTTAACTCTCGATTAAAAATTTTCTCCGGAAAGCTCAAGTCCCGATGGTCCGGTCCTTTCACTATTACTAAAGTTTTTCCTTATGGCACAACCAAATTGTCTCATCCCGATGGTTCGAATTTCAAAGTCAACTGCCACCCCGTCTCAAGCATTACTATGGAGGAGATACATCACCATTGGTTATCCCGGATCTCCAAACTTTTCCTAAGGACAACTAAATTCAGGGATCGAGTCAAGCTCTGTGACTCGGGACCAAAAACCAAGCCCTTCGTGGAGTATTTTACCCCCATGCTTATCCATTTTCTTTCTATTTTCTTAAATAATGTGTTGTGATGTGTTGTGGCTATCCTTCTTCTAGTTTCCGAGTTGGATTTTAATATAGGCTAGTATTTTTGACGAATTTCTTATTAGAGATTTTAAAATTGCAAAGGGAATAAGAGAGGAATAGTGTTGAATACGAATTAGGGATTGCTCAACAAAGTTTTATTTGGAAAACTTAAAGGCTTATAAGAATAACTTGTGGTTTTTCTTCCCCGGAGTTCTTAAAATGATTAATTATACGTGTTTTTCTCTTATTTTACAAATTAGAGTTTTACTCTTAAAAAAAGCTAATCAACATTTCAGAGAAAAAGCTTTTATCGATGATGAAGGCAAACATCATTGGTAAATAAGGAATATTGGTTCAAGTTTATACTTTGGTTTTCAAAAACGAAATTTTTCTATTTGCAAAAAATAATATGTTTAATTAATATAAAAAAAATAAAAAAAATATATATATATATATATATATATATATATATATATATATATATATATATAAACTAAAATGTGTATTAAAGTGAATAAAAAGGATGCAGGTTATAAATTCATAGTGTTATTAATTAGTATACAAACTCCATCGCAATAAGTACATGGGCATTTGTTTCGGTTCGCTACCCCGATTGACCATCGAAAGAAAGGAGGGGATGTATATTTAGGGTTGGTATCATAATAAGTACACGAGCTCTTGTCGGAGGCGTGGCCGATGTGTCGTCGAAAGAAAAGTGATACCAATTCCTAGCCTAATAATATAAATAGTAATAATAAAGTTGCAAATTAGAAAATAAATAGTAAAAGTTTCTTTTTCTAAAACCAAGGTATTCTTTTGAACTAAGGTTTGCAAAAGTCTACAAGGCTTTTTCATCGGAAGTTCATGCGTTTCGATTAGTATTCTCCGGATGGGGTGTCAAAAGCCTTAGCACTTACCCGATGACGGTGGGATGCTAGAGAAGAAAGTCATTAATGGGACAAGTGAACCAACGATGTCTTAGCTAAGGAGGTTTTTGTTTGCTTTGAGTTGTGATCTTACTAAGTGATTAACATATTAGCCCAAAAGGCCCATGTGTAAAGCTTGGTCGGATTTCATCTATCTAAATATGTGGATTTAATGGTTTAAATTAATTTGAACACACACACCTAAATATATGATTTATGTCGGGAAGAGGAATTCACAAGTTGTAATTATAAGTAGTCTTAGCATCTTAGTTCGTAATTAGCAGTGATCTTATTTTTTAAGCTTAGCTTGGGAAAAGTGAAAAATCGGGGATGATGAAGTTATCTTTTAGACACTTAATTGTGCTTTTTGTTCTATAATCCTTAAAGTTACCAATGAGGTAATGAAAACAATACATTATGTCAACACAAATAAGTTGTAGTTAGGTAGTTAATTATCAAGAAAAATCATAAAAAGAGAAAAAAGTTTTGAAAATGGGAATTCGGGTGTTTTATAACTTGTGATCTCTTAGCGTCACCTCACACAATTCTCTCAAAAAAAACTCTCTCGACAGAAAAGGTCTCAACAACTTCTCAAGCGGGGGTGTAGATTGTAAGTGATAAGGTACTCACATCAACACTTCAAAAAAAATACAAATCAAACCCAAACCCTCACTCACAACAACTACCACAAAAACACTCTCTCAAACAAGAAAAAAAAACACCTCAAAAAACAAACCAAAAGCAACAAAAATCTTTGCTACTTTCAAAGGTTTTAGTTTTGGGAAGTATCGAGATATTTCGATATAAGACAATGTTATATTGCCTGAGGACCGCAAATCGATAGTTTGGGAAATTTTGATAAGTGTAAAATACACATATCCGTTAATACCTAAAATGACCCAATTAAACCCAAAACAGACCAAAAATGGCAAAAATATGCTTGTATTTGTGTTTTGTGTATGCAGGTACGGATATATCAAAAATCACAAGAAAACAGTCAAAAACGGGCAAGCACGGACACGAGAACGGAAGAGTGAACAAAAGCCGGAAGCCAAAGCCAGAAAAAGTCAAACCTTCAATCAAATTGGTCAAACCTTGGTCAACCTTAGTCAACCACAAAAAGACAAAACCTAAAATATTCCAAAATTGTCCCTCAAGTTTCAAAAAGTTACACAATTGGCCGCAAAACCCTAATAACCCTACCCGGATACTAAATAAGTCCAAGCCCAAATCCATAAGCCCAATTACTAAGTCCATTTCTTTTTCTATAAACCACAAGGGTCTTTGTTGCCATTTTTAAAAGTTATCTTACACTATCCTTTTAACAAATAAAGACAGGGACTGAATTTGCTATTTCTTCAAAGTGAAAAACGAAATGCAGTTAAAAAAAAAAGAAAAGGGCGCGAAGAAATGTTACTATTCATCGTCCCTTCCAAGAGTTTACCCTCAGTCAAATCAAAGGGCAACTCAAAATTGATGGGTAATTAAGGTAATTCAAGAGGTCATAAACACAAGGCAGGTCAAATCCAGATCTTATCAAGCTCTCTATTGGCCAAAGCGTGCAAGTCAGGATCGTGTACAAGCAAAAGAAGCACACCAAATTGATGGGATTTTACTCACATTTCCTCACAACAAATAACAAGCAACAAGTGAGCCTCAAACGGATGCCTAGCATGGCAATCCGTGTAAGGATCATATATAGTGATCCAACGGATGTAATCACTCATCAATGATTGGGAAAATGATTGGTCTATATTGATTGGAGCGTGGGCAGCCAAAGCAAGCCTAGAAGCTTCACGGAGTGCTATAAATACTCACGAATGATATTGCACAAACACGAAGAAGTCGAAACACAAGGCAAAGTCAAGACAAAAAAAACACATAAACAAAAAATAAAGGATAAAGCAGTCAAAATAGGGGAGAATGTGACAAAATAATAGTCACACTAAAAGGTTTTACCTCACACTCACACACACACTCTAGTGTTTTTTTAAGGTAGTTAAATTTCTCTCTTAGCATTAAAGTAATTTTCTTAAAATGATTTTGTAATTTCCTTTAAAGTAATGTAATCAAGTTTTTCTTAGTTAATGAAAATATCAGTTTTAATGTGTTATAAAAGCTCTCTCTTTCATTTAAAAGCTAAATTCATTTGTCTAAATGTTAAGCTACTATCCCAAAAGCTCTCATAAGCTCATTCTAAGCTCTTTCAGTCTCTAAGCTAAAATAGAGCTTAAATTAGTTAACAATCTACTTAAACCTATTAAAATCAGCAAGTTACCTTGCTATTTGGACTTTTGAGTTAAGGAAGGGGAGTTAACATGATGAACTCCCCAGAACCCTATACTGCTTATTATATATAAGCCAGAGCTGTAGCAAAGCCTATAAAAGCATTTTAAAGCCTTGTTAAGCTAGCTCAAAGTAAGTTTCCTTTTAATTCCTTATGTTTTTTCAATTAAAGTGGATGTGTGTTCTAGCTTATATAGTAGTTAAAGTGCTTATTAGTTTAAGATCTGCTTATTTGCTTGTTTACCTACTTATCTAGTTGCTTAATGTGGCTTATTTGTGTTTCATTTTTATCATTGATTAAGTTTTAATACTTGTTTTTAGTTAATACAGTTTATAGTTAAGTTTATCATTTATGTCATTAAAACTCATAAATCCAAAAATATTAATCAGTAATTAGTGTAATCCTAAGAATTGGTTACTTAAGTATTAACACATGTTTAATAAGCTTTGTATAACATCTCATCAATATCTGGTATCAAGTTTAGTCAAGTAAATATTGCAATAAGCTAATCATATATCCTGTCTAGTAGTATAAGGGGTGTTTGGGATAAGCTACTTTGACTTCAATAAGTCAAAGGTTTTTTTGAAATTTGATTGAGTTAGCTTTAGTTTCACTTAAGATCATTAGGAGAATAGGTTTCATAAGTTAGATTTTAAAATTCCAAAAGTTAGAGTTTATTTAGCTAAGCTGTGCACCAGGGCAAAATTACCATTAGAATTGCTTGCATAATTTTGATTTAAGGAACTTAGGCCTAGTTTTGTGTAAGAATTATGTTTAGCTACATTTATTGAGTGTATCAAGGTGAATAGGTTGCACCTTGGTTGCCTGCATTGTGGATTTGGTGTTCTTGCAACTTCATCAGCAGTGGAAACTCAGGTTACCACTGCTGACTTTGATCTTCATTTCAATCAAGCATTTGTAGGATTTAGGCTTTAGGATTAAGTAAGTTCTTAGTTTAGTCATAGTATAGCTTAGATTAAGCCTCAATTTTCATTTCCAAGCTTAAATTCTTAGGTACATGTGGGTTTAAAAGTCATTAAAAAACCAAAAAAAGCAAAAACAGTAGTATGGAAATCTGTTGTTTAATTTTAATTTCTTATTTATAAAAGTTGTTTTTATCCGAAATTCAAAGTATAAATAGTGATTATCAAGTTTCAGAAGCTCACTTAGGACGTATGCGAAATCTCAAAATAGCTTAATTTGATTTTGTGTTTTCTAAGGTAGTGCCTGAGTTTGCTAGTTTTCTCCTTAATTTCATTTAGCTTAATATGGTTCTAGCTTAAATTACTTTTCATTCCTAGATACTAGGCATCATAAGCTCCATATGTCAGTTTTCAGTTTAAAGTTTGAGCTTATTTTAAGCTTTTTATAGCCGAATTAGTAAAACCAAGCTCAAACCCTTAGTTAATTGCAATCAGCTTATTGACAAGCTCTTTTTGAGCTTATTATTGAGTTTCAGCTAATAGTGCTTTTATTAAAGTTTTTCTCCCCCCCGCCCCCCCCCCCCATCCCTACCTACGACCCCCCCTCTCCCCCCCACACCCCGTTCCCCTACCCCACACCCTCCCCTTTCACGCCACCTAGGTTTCCCTCCCCACAGCCGCCACCCCACCCACCCCCGCCCCCGCCTTTCATCTTCCCCAACACTTCCCCCCGTTCCCCCCCCTAGCCCCCCGCCCCCCCCCCCCCCTCTTTTCAACCCCCCTCAGATCCCACCCTTCCCACCACACTTCCTCCCACCCCCCCCCCCTCTATGCCCTAGGACCTCCTTTTATACACCAAGGAGTCCTAAATGGCTTACAATACTTTCCTAAGTAATCATGATCTTCTAAACAAATAACTTATACATATCCTTTACCAAAATATCTCATACAAATAACATAAGCAGTACTAACTAACTCAGCAGTACTAACTTCTTCACTAGCAGCATTAACTCTTTCAGCAGCATTAACTTTGTACTAACAGTAGTAACTTTTGTACTAGCAGTAGTAACTACTTAGCATATTTTCTAGTTTTTATCTCTGAGCAGTCTTAACTTCCACTAGCAGTAGTAACTTCCTCTAGCAGTAGTAACTTTGTACTGGCAGTTGTAACTTCACCAGCAGTCTTAAACACTTAGAATAATTTTCATTGAAATTCTCCAGCAGCACTAACTTTGACTGAGCAGCATTAACATCAATAAGAGCAGCAGTAACTCCAAACAGCATCAAGAAGACTTTTAATCCCAACAATCCTCCCCTAAACTTGATATTTATCTCCAAAATCATCAAGTTTCTTCATTTAAAAGTTCCATAATTACCAGGAGGATGCTTCCAAACACTTTATTGATTCTTAAGCTGTTTTGTGAGAAGTTTAAGAAGCTGATATGCCATTTCACTGAAATAATCAACCTGAAGCTTCTTATTTAGCATATCTGTAATTGTAGGTGGTGTAAGGGGATATCTCTTTTCTACCAGCATGTAAATCATTCCAGATTGCAAACTCAAGCAATGCACTCCACATGAGTCAAATAGCTTCCAGCTTAAAACTTTGTACCTTTGTTGCAACTTTCAGATTTCATCTTCTACATGTGGTTTAAACATTGTCTTTAAATCATTCCATAATACCAAATCCAAGTCTTCCACTGGTCTTGTTGATCCTTATCTAGCTTTTACCAACTTGTACAAGTCTTTTAAATCTTCCCTGTCAAAACTTTTGAGCATATGACTGAAGACTAAGTACATCTAAGACTTTCCATCAGCTCTTACTATTTAATAATAGCTTTTCCTTCCTTCTTTGTGGATCTTCCAGTCAACAATGGTTAGAGGCTTAGTAGCTAAAGTTACAATATCAATTGCAACCTCTTATTCATCTAGAATGACTTTCATTAGACTTTGAAGCTTTGTTGTGTCTTTATCCTCATCCACCTTCTGCTTCTTCGTATTCTCTTGTTCTAACTTTTCTCCTGCTCTCTTTGAACTACCTTCCACCAAGTCTGTTCTGAAGTCAAAAAATGTATTCACCCTTTTGAAAGCTCTGTCAAACATCTTCTGAATAGAATCAAAAGATTTGTTCTTTAAGTCTTTGAGCTTCTTTCCTTCCATATTCTTCAGGTAAGTACACATGATTTTTATTTGTTGAGCTTAGGTTGGTGGTTTGTTCCTTTACTCTTTTGCTCTTTTAGCTGCAAAATGCTTTCTTCTTTTCTCTAAGATTTGTTGAAATAATTTTTCCTTTTCTTCAACAAACAACTCTTCTTGCTCCTCTGCTTGCAATCTTTGAGCCAATTCATGATCAGCCTCAATCTTAGCCTGAATATCATCCCATTCTTTAGTCAAAGAAATATTGGCTTCATCAATCTTTTCTTCTTTAGCTCTGGCAATTCTTTCCTCTTTATCAATCTCTGCTTGTAATTTAAGTGCAATCTCTTCATCAAGCTTGAGTTAATATTTCTTCTTTAAAGGCTTCTCAGGTTCTACCAATATCCCTTTCTCTTTGTCCTGTGATAGACCTTTGTCCTGTAATTGTTGTGACAATATAGTTGTTGTTGATTCACTTGGCTCTCTGAAAGCAATCCCTTTAGCTTTGGGTTTTGTGATCTTTAGGTCAGCCAGATCTTGAGCCAAAGTAATTTCTTCAGTACTAACTTGAGCAGCATCAACTATTTCTTCAACAACATTTTCATTTTGCCCTGCAACCAACACCTCTTCACTATTTAAAGCATCCACATCAAACATCTCTTTGTCAGCATCATCATTAACCAGAGTAATGTCTTCATCTGCATCAATAACATTAATCCTCCTCCCCTGTTTGGATGCATCCTCACCCAAATTTTCTTTATCACCAGAGGATTATACCCTAGCTGTAGCACCAACCTTTATTAATCTTTTCAGCCTATGAGTTCTTGACCTCTTTTTATGTTCAAGCTTCTTGACCCTCCTTTTCAAACTAGCAATCTCATTAGCTTTAGTGGTCTTTGTCCTCTCCAAATCAAGAACCTTCTTTTGTAAATTGGTACATAGTTCCATCAATTCATTAAATTTAAGTCTATCCTCATCACTTCGAAGTGTGTTACCTATTGCGAGCAATGAATCATTGGAAAGTTTAGATACATTCTCAAACCTAGTTTGAGCAATTGTATCCCCCATGGTTTCTTGGCACCTGGGACCACCACCTGAAGAAGTTCCTAGGAAACTAGATTTATTAGGTGTTGCCTTGGATCGGGTCTTAGTTATGTTACCACTGTCATGCTCTGCTTCTAAGCTAGAAGCAGTAGTGGCAGCCCTCACCAAACTGTCACCCAACTCCTTATGGACAGCCTCATCTGCTACATGTTTAGTACGACCACTAGGCTGAGGTACCTAAGTGTCCTTTCTCTTAGGCTTCCAAGGTTTTTGTGTCTTTTGAGGTTGAGATTATGATTTAATAATGGTGGGTGTGTGATGGGGATCAGTTGGAATTGCTGAACCTTCACCCAATTCTGCTTGGTTTTGTACCACCATTGTTGGAAATAAAGGTGTTACTCTACCAAAAAAACCTTTGGCTACCCTTCTCATATTTCCAAAAATCTTCTTAGTGTGAGAGGGTGCAATATAAATTCCATTATGAGTTGACATCCCATCCAGTTGCTTATCCAAAAACACTTGTACAAACCTTGGATACATCAAAAATTTACTAGACACACTCTCCAGGTTTCTAATCATACTTTCAAAAATGAATTTTGAAAAATTGAACTTCTGGTTTGTTGCTAAGCAGATAATAGCAGATGCCATAGTGCTACTAAACTCATTCCATGCAGTAGTCTTTGGACTTAGTATAACAACCGTCAATTTTCGGAATATATTTAAATAATAAATCATATTTATTATTACATGTTGTCGTTTATAAAATTTATTTTAAATTATTTGATTCGAAAACGAAAAAGGAAATAATTTAATTCATAGAATTTATCAAAAACGAACCACTAAATCACGTTTTCACGATTCGGACCCTAAAGCAATTTGATGTAAAACGATATTTCAGACAACTTTTTAGTTTTGCCCGAGACCCAGAAACGGGCAGAAAGTGACCGAAATACACTCGCAAAATTTTTAGAAACGAGAACAACGTGTACCGACACGAAAATAATTAAATTATATTTAATTATCACTTTTATTAAATAAAAATATTTAATAAAATATTTAACGTTTATTTCGAAACGTTTATTAAAAACGCGAATAATCGGGTTAAGATTTATTTTCCTTTGGACTAGGTATAATCAGGATATCAATTAAATAACGAACATTTTTATAAATATTATAAAAATATTTATGAAATATTATCAAGTAAATACTCATTTTTGTTGGAAAAATGATTTGGAAAACAATGGCGCAAGTTTCGTGATTTGAATCACCCGTTAAGTCGCCCAAACGAGTCCCGAACCACTATTTTATAAAAGATTACTCAAAAGTTACACTTTAGGTCCCTGGGGAATATTTATAAAATCTACCCTCATCTATCACACACCTTACACTTTTATTTTATAACTTTATATATATATATATATAAATACAAAAATCACACATTTTCTTTTCATTTTATAAAAATAAAACACACACACCACCACTATATCTCTCTCTCTCCCAAAAATATCCGGCCACCCTTCCCGCCGGCCAGCCGCCGCCGGCCACCATGCCGCCGCCGCCGGAAAAGTTTTCCGGCGAGCGTTCCGGCCGAAACCAAATGTTATCCCCATCACCCGATCTATCCGATCCCCACACTCCCTCGCCGCCATGCATCTCCATCGCCGTTGCCACCCCTTCTCCTACCGCCACAGTAGCCGCCTACACCACCATCGTCATCCCCTCCACCCGAACGCCATCATCACCATGCAACTACCCACATCACCACAGCCACCTTAGCGGCTGCCACACCTTCACGCCACGCAGCCTCATCGTCATCATCTCCTCACCCACGTCGCCACAGCCACAATCATCACGCTACAACCACCACGACCACGCCACCGCTGTTACCGACGGCAAGGGTGCGTTTGGTTTATAGTAACAACAAAAGGGGTGTTTGTTTTCGGCGGTTAAACACACCCACAAGGGGTGTTGTTTTCGGTGACAGCCCACCACCAACAAGGGTGTTTTTGGTTTCGGTGGTAATGAACCACCACCACCGAGGGTGCGTCGAATTTTGGTGTTTTCACGACAAGGGTCCGTTTGGTTTCGGTTTATTCTAAGCACAAGGGTGCGTTCGGTTTAGCTTGACACCACCACCGCCACCCGTGCCCCCCGGTCACAGCCACCGCGACAGCAGCCGCGTATCCCCACCTCCCATTTTGGTTTCTTTGGATTGTTAAGCAAACATATGTCTATATATTTCTTTTTTTTATTTTTTTTGTTTAATTGTAAAGAAAAGGGTGTGTTTGTTTTTATATTTAAAACTGCCAAGGGGTGTTTGTTTTTACATTTAACAGCCTTTAAGGGGTGTTTGGTTTGCTGTTTTACAACATTTAAGGGGCTGTTTGGTTATGGATTTAACAGCCCATAAGGGCGTGTTTGGTTTTGCGTTTAATAACCATTAGGTGTGTTGGTTTTGTCTATTTTTGTTGTCTATTTAGTTTGTTAGGTATATATTGAAACAAGGACATTTTGCAACATGGAGGGGAAAAATATTGAAATT